>MU108150.1:0-32571 GCA_012274485.2 Sinapis alba
AGCATTGTTCGTCCAAGTTCTCGAGGACTCAATTACTTGACATTGACGCTCAAAATTTACGATGGAGTCTACGCTCACAAGGAGATAGTTGAAGGTGGAAAAGAAAACAAAGACATCACGAGCCTACAACGTATTGGGAAGACGCTGACAATTGGAGAGGACACCTTCGAGGATTTAGATGAGGCAATGTCTCTTTTTTAATATAAATTGTACTGTCAACTAAAACATGTATTTGATTATTCAGCTTTCCGAAGTTTTCTAACAACACCACCTCATAACTGCAGGTCATGGATCGGTATGTTGATCCTCTGGTCTCTCATCTCAAAACGATGCTTAACTACCGGAAGTTCCGGAAGGGGACAAAATCAGAAGTTGATGAGCTTCTCAGGATCGAGAAGAGTGAAAATCCTGCAAGGATAGTTTACTGTTTTGGGATTTCACACGAACATCCTGGTACCTTTATACTGTCCTACATAAGGAGCACCAATCCACATCACGAGTATGTCGGTCTATACCCCAAGGGATTCAAGTTCAGGAAAAGAATGTTTGAAAGCATTGACAAGCTTGTGGCGTACTTCCAGAGGCATATTAATGAGCCGTTGCAGGAAACAGTTCCATCGATCAGATCTGTTGCTGCAATGGTGCCCATGAGAAGCCCAGCAGACCGTGGCTCTCCTGGAGGAGGTAGTTGGGGTGGTTCACAGGGTGAAGGTGGCTGGAAAGGTAACTCAGATCGCTCTTCTGCGCCAAGACCAGGTAACGCTTTATGGTCATGTTTCGACTTGTCTGGCTTATGTTTTATAATTTTGATTCTGGCGTGTTGTGAAAATTGTGAAAATGTGAATTGTAGGGAGAGGCGGTGAGTACAGAAACGGTGGTGGACGTGGTGATGGGCATCCAAGTGGAGCGCCAAGGCCGTATGGTGGTCGAGGCAGAGGACGGAGGGATAATAACAGTGAGAGAGAAGATGGAAATGGAAATGGAGATTGGGGCAATAACAATACCGGAAGTGGAGGTTGGGGAAGTAGTGGTGGTTGGGGAAGCGAGTCTGGGAGTAAAAAGAGTGAAGGTGCAGGCGGTTGGGGTACTGAATCTGGCCGCGGTGGTGGCGGCGGTGGTTGGGGAAACGAGTCTGGCGGTAAAAAGAGCGGTGAAGACGGCGGTGGTGGCGGATGGTGAAGACTGCAAATGCTAAGACAAAACTACTTAAATACTTTTAAGTGAAGATTGGTAGTAATTAGCTTTTCCCTAAATGCCTTTCTCTTGGCTTATGCCCTCCTTTTGTCTTAAACTCCGGTGTTATACTGTTATGTAAATGACTTTAAAAAAAAAACTTTCCAGGAAGGTCTACATGCCACTTTAAAATCTCGTAATTAACCATAGCTAACTAAAATATTGAATTTTAATTCTTTACAGTTTTTTTCCATCAAAATACTTTTTTATTGATGAGGAAATTAATGATTCGAGAAAGCAATTTTTATAATATTTGGAATAAAACCATGGAAAATAAAGGATGCTTGTCCCGGGGTGTCTTGTTTAGCAAGAATGTCAGCGCATGTATTGGAGTTTCGATATTGAACTTTTGTAAAATGCCTTTCACATCTCCAAATTATCACGAAGACAATTTGAAACTTTCAATGTTTGTAGATATCTTGCTTACCAAGTTTACCACATTTTGATTATCTCCCTCAAATATGACTTTTGTATACCTTTTGTACCAACAAATCATCATTGCTATTAAAAAACGCTTGTACTTCACTTTCTAGAACATTTCTTGGTAATCGATTTGAAGTTTCTCCTACCTCCGTGTATACTCCTTCTTCATTACGTATTTTATATAACCCTGACTTTGCTGGTGTTTGGAAAACCAGAAGCTCTCCATATTTGTTGAGCATATATGCAGTCAAAGAATAGATGTTCTCATGTCTCCTCTTGATAACAGTGACATTTAACTGATCGAGTCACATGCCTCCTTTGGAGATTATGGGATCCCAATAAGGAGTGAATTAGTAACCATCTTCCATAGGAAATGTTTTACCTTTGGGGCAGTGGTTAATTTCCATATAAGTTGTTTTATATGGACAATATTACTTGGAGGAGGAACTACTATCTCGATGTCTATGTGTAGAAGACCAGTAATCTAATTTTACTGAATAGAGACCAGATTTGTTGTAGTGCCAATTCAGTTGATCCGTTTCTGCATATGGACATAACTTCCTCTGCATTAACCGGTATTACTATAAGTCCAAGTAAGTCTACCAACACTTCATAATGTAAACCTACTATCAAAAATCAAAAAAAATAAAAATAAATACATTTCTCTTCCTCACCATATTTGCCAATATTATTTGTCAAAATCTATTTGTTGTGAGACAAAATCATGGATCCGCAACAAACTAATCAAAATTGTATCAGGGTTCAAAATTTCTCCAAACACAAAACAATCGATACTGAACCAAATTCTACATAGTAGGTGAAAATTTCAAGAAAAAATCGTCCCAATTTACATATTTGCCGAAAACAGATAATTACATTTATATTTTCTGATTTTACTTACCGTAATATACCAAAAAGATGATTAAGAAAATTGCAGAAAAAACTTTGGAAACGAATTTGACACTCTTTCGTTCTCAGGAAACAATTTGTTTCCATATCTAATTTATTTTTAAAAAAAATTGAAAACATATTATCCAAAACTATATAAAATTAACTTTTTAATTTTAATTTTATTTTTTTATTTAGGGTATAAAAATCTTTTTACCTATTTAATTAAATATTTTGATCATTTTTCTCAATTTTTTTGTGATAAAAATTAAAAAGAGTCTATTTGAGATATTGCTTTTGTCTAAACAATTATAAACATTATTTATGTTAATTATTATACTTTATTATATATGTTATCGATATCATTATTATTTTTAAATCGATAATATTTATCAAAAAATCTGAAAAGAGAACAATAATTTTGCTTTTTTGACGAATAGAAAAGGAGAGGTATAGTAATTTATCTTGATAATATTATAATAATTAATATATATATATATATATATATATTATTTACAGATCCTAACATAAGTTTTTTATATAATGAAAATGTAACTGAATATTATAGAGATATAGATATACATTAGAGATAACTATCAACTAAATATCTTGTAGTTATCCATATACGTTTCCTTGTATATAAGCTTTATGCTGTACATCAATAACATAACACTTTACGATCTATTTCATGGTATCAGAGCAGCAACGATTTCTGACCTAACAAAATTCGTTTTCTGCTCTAAATAACAACTTCCGCTTACATATTTTTTCTTCTATACTACAAATCATGACGTCTTCTACTACTTCTACTACTTTTGATAGTTCCTCTTCGGACCTCTCTTATACACTACATCCTTCGGATAATCCTGGTTCTCTAATTACACCAGTGGTTCTTCGAGGTGACAATTACTCCGAGTGGGCAATTGAGCTTTGGAATTCTCTCCAAGCAAAACAGAAAATAGGGTTTATAGATGGCTCAATTCAAAAACCATCGTCAAACCCTGAACTTGCTCGCTGGACCTCCACGAACTCCATGATTGTTGGATGGATTCGCACTGCTATTGATCCGCAGGTTAGGTCTACAGTTTCTCACGTCGCTGATGCAGCTAAACTCTGGGAATCACTCAAACATCGATTCTCTGTCAAAAACAGTGTACGAAAACACCTTCTAGAGGATGAGATAACAAACTGCAAACAAAACGGACAAACTGTTTTGGAATACTACGGACGTCTTTCCAAGCTTTGGGAAGAAATCCAAACTTTCAAACCTTCTATTACTTGCTCGTGTGAAGCTTCTACTGCGATTGAGAAAGAACGAGAAGAAGCAAAGGTTCACAAGTTTCTCTTCGGTTTGGATCAATCTCGTTTCAATACAATTCGAGCTCAAATCATCGATGAGGAGCCGCTCCCAGATCTCAATATTGTTTACTCTCGGGTTATACGTGCTGAACAACATCTTACCAATATGCGTTCTGTTGATAACAAAGACGCCGTTGGTTTCTCTGCAAGAACAGACCCTACTACACTACTTACGCCTTCTACTGTCGCAGCTGTGGCTTCTCGAAACCGTGATCCAAATCGGTCATGTACACATTGTAAGCGCACCGGTCACGAGATTTCTGAATGCTTTCTGGTTCACGGATATCCAGATTGGTTCTTGGAACAACAACAGCAACGTTCTACTCAAAGGTCATCTTCGGGATCTAGCAACAGAGGCAGAGGTGGTCATTCTTCAAACACTGGTGGGCGTGGACGTGGACGAGTCAATGCTTCGTCTGCTTCTGCAAATAACTCGTCAGCCTCATCTATTTCTAACGACCAGATCTCAGCTCTAATTACTCTTCTTCAGAACCAACAGAATCAGCTTTCAACCGATCGTCTGTCTGGTAAAACTAAAATTACAGATGTTATACTTGATACTGGTGCATCTCACCATATGACAGGAGACCTTTCCTTACTACGAGATGCGGTTGATATATTACCATCTGCGGTCACCTTTCCAGATGGAACCGCGTCTAGAGCTACCAAAATAGGCACATTGCCTTTAAATAAGGACTACCTACTTCTCAACGTGTTATATGTGCCAAATTTCAATTGCACATTGATCTCAGTTTCTCGTCTTCTCAAACAAACAGGCTGTATTGCTATTTTTACTGATACAGTATGTGTTTTACAGGACCGTTTTACGAGGACCCTGATTGGAGCCGGTGAAGAGAGAGAGGGGGTCTACTATTTCAAGGGGGTCAAAGTCGCTCATGTCAATAAGATCAGCAAGGCCGAGTTATCTCCTACTGTTTTGTGGCATCGACGTCTTGGGCACCCATCTTACAAAGTGCTTTCTACATTACCTGTTTTTGATAAGTTCCAAGTTGATTTTAGCAGTTCTCATTCATGTGATATCTGTTTTCGCGCAAAACAAACGCGCTCAGTGTTTCATGAAAGTTTTAATAAAGCTTTACAATCTTTTGCTTTAATTCATTGCGATGTTTGGGGACCCTATCGTACACCATCTTCTTCTGGTGCTGTTTATTTCTTAACAATAGTGGACGATTTTTCCAGAGCTGTCTGGACATACCTCATGTTGGAAAAATCAGAAGTACGTGGACTGCTCCAGAATTTCTGTGCTATGAGTGAGAAGCAGTTCAACAAATCAGTTAAGGCAGTCCGTTCAGATAATGGTACGGAATTTATGGCTCTATCGACATACTTCAGACAAAATGGCATTGAACATCAGACTTCATGTGTTGACACACCACAACAGAATGGTCGGGTTGAACGCAAACATCGGCATATACTAAACATTGCTCGTGCTTTACTTTTTCAAGCTAAACTTCCGGTTGATTTTTGGGGAGAAAGCATATTAACAGCATCTCATCTTATCAACCGCACTCCTACTCCTCTACTCAAGGGACGTACCCCTTATGAGCTCTTATTTGGATCGGCTCCTACATATGATTCCTTACGGACATTCGGATGTCTGTGTTACGCGCATAGACGACCGCGCAACAAGGACAAATTCAGTGATCGAAGCCGCAAGTGTCTATTTGTCGGTTACCCTTACGGCAAGAAAGCCTGGAAACTATATGATATTGAATCGAATGAATTCTTCTGCAGTCGTGATGTCGTCTTTCTCGAAGATCAGTTTCCTGGCGTAGCTGACACTAATTATGTTACCCCTCCTATTTTTGCTCCTGATCCAGCCATTGATGACTGGTTACTACCAATTGGACCTACGATACAAGCTCCAATGACTGAAACACAATCTATCGAGCAGTCATCTTCTTTGGTCTCCCTTCCTGTTACTCCATCTACTTCATCTGATTCTCCGTCGAATCAGGCAGTTTTGGAACAGCCAACTGGACCAATAGATTCTTCGTCCTCTGTTCTACCTGAACCTTTGGGTCGGGGTCAGCGTTCTCGCAAGCCATCGGTTTTGTTAAAAGACTACGTTGTTAACGCCACTCGACTTGACTCCTCTCCCTCTCTCGTCTCATCGTCCTCTTCTCTCGGTCTCTCCAGTTCGGTTCCAGGTACTACACCATATCCTATCTCTGCTTATCTATCCCGCGCTAACTTCTCAGCAGGTCACACAACGTTTATTGCTTCCATCACATCCAACACTGATGGAATATCAAGCAGTATGTGACACTGCTATTCAGCTTGACCAAGAATGATTTCATTGTCGACGTGAATATAGCGAAACACAAATATGCATCGGCTTTTTGCAAAAGTGACTCAAAACTTGAAGTCAATTGCAAAACCAACTCATGATTTGTTTTAAATTTTGATTTTCTTTTTTTACCCTAGAATTTCGGATAATTCACGAAAATGTTATTACTTTAATAAAAAAAATTTCAAAAAGATTGTATTACCATATCAATTTCATCTTCATCAAGTATTTACAATATTGTCATTAGCTTCAATACACCAACCACCATAAACAACCAATTTGAAGCTTTTAATGTTTCTAAAAATAGATTTTGACTTTCCTTTTTCGTTTCTAATGCTGAAAAAACTTAATCTCTTTCACTTTCTCTCTTTATTCATCCAAAAATACACAAGATTTTGATTCAAAATTTTGTAAGGTTCATAGAGCCATTTAAGCTCATGGTTCTTGGTCATTAACGAGTGGGTCGCTCAACTTTGGTAGTTTTTTGTGGTATTGGAGAAGCTACACAAGTTATCTCAGTTGTAAAGGTATGAAATCGATTTTTTACCCAGATTTGTTCAACCAGAAGACTTCAATATAAGTCTTCTAGTTGGAAAAGACTTATATGAAAGTCTTCTGGTCAAAGAACATATTAGTTTTTGCAATTGACTTTCTTGGTGTCTTTTTGAAACGAATTATATGGAAGTGAGAAGACTTTCTCAAAGTCTCCCAACATTTCTTTGTTAACAAAAAAAACTGGGAAGACTTATTTGTAAGTCTTCTGGGAACGATTCAACGAAAGTTTTCTCAACTTTCAAAATTAAATCTTCCAACCGTTGGTGTAAGTCTGCTTAGGTTACTTTTGCAATTAACAATAAAAATTTAAAATAAGTAAATTCAACCAAAAGACTTCCAGAGAAGTCTTCCGACGAAAGACTTACTAATAAATCTTCTAGAGTTTTATTTCGGGATTTTGTTACCGAGACAAAAACATATTGCTTATTTTTGCTTATTCAACTTTGAAATATTTTTCTCGTATTGATATGGTATGTTTGGTTTTCATGACCTTGTTTTTTGATGAATGATGCCTTGAATATTTGGCATTGTTGTCACATTAGAAGAAAAGGAGCCAAAATAAGTTTAAAGGGAAAGTCATTAGGACTAAATTGTTACAATACAAAAAACATTTGATTCTTTCAAGTGGCATCACATGTTTCCTTCGTTTTTGGAAAAGGCAGTGGGATTATTTAAAAGACATGTCTACGATGACCCACCAACAAATTTAATATACCAAAAAATATTAAAAGATTTATTTTAATGTTTAACAGGATTATTGATCCCAAATATACGCCACTATAATAGGAAATTTGTAGTTCTTTCTAAAAACATCAGTATTGATAATTTTTATCATAATATCCTATTAAAATAAGAAAAAATAGAAGTAGGAAAATTTATTAATCCCTTGTTTTTCTTTAAAAGTTTAAATAATTAAAATTTATTTACTTATTTAAATTATTTTAAAATATTAATATAATACTCCCTCTGTTTCATATTACTTGTTGTTGTAGAAAAAAAATTTTGTTTTAGAATAAGTGTCGTTTTAGAATTTCAATACAAAATATATTAATAAGATTCTTTATTTTATTTTTCTATTGGTTGAAATATGATTAGATGTATATGTAATTGTGTTTTTATTTTAGAAATATACAAAATTATATGTTTTATTAATATATGTGTATAAATCCAGAACGATAAGTAATATGAAAGGGAGGGAGTAGTATTTAGAAACTTAATTAAATGATACACTAAAGTTAAGGAATCAAGTTCAAATAAAAACAAAATAGGAGATGCTCTTATGTTATTATGTATAATCTCTCTGTTTTGTCGATATACATTTCTGTTTTTTTTCTCATTACATAATCATTAGTTTTCTTTTTGACATACATAATCATTAGTTTTGATACTTCTTTTATGTATTTTCAGACATTGCAAAACATCAAAATTACCATCTAAAATTAAAAACATACACAACGTGTAAACAAACTCTTAAAGCACAAATGAAGAGTGAAAAATAACAAACAACACAGCTCTCACATAATCTACTAATCTCCTTTAGGTATACTAATAACAATCTGCACTTTTTAGGCAGTCATGGATTTAGTCTTGACGCCAATCTTCTTCCAAGAAACAGTAGGCATGATCTGCTTTGTATCCACACGATCACTAAACTGAACAGCAAAGTTAAGTAACGAATCAAGAAGTGACTGAGAGAGATAGTGAGGCTCAAGTCCAAGTTCCATCATCTTTGCGTGTTTTGCGTTGTAGTAATGTTCTTTGTACCGAGCTTTGAACCCTCCGCTTTAATAACCAGCGAAGCCTGTTCGTTGACTGAGAACTGTTCTGTGAATACCCTGAAATCACCAGCCGTTGCAGACTTAGCTATAGCCAGCTCAACATATTGTCCCAAGTTTCACCAAATGACACTCTTCTTGAAACTCTTTGATAGCAAAGAGGAACGTTGAGAGTCCCAGTCGCATTGTTGTGCTGTGTAAACACAGCTCTAGAACGGCCAATCATTGAGTAAGGTGCAGACCGCTGTTCACCAAAATGTACAACTGAATCAAGCTCAAAAGACTTGAAAAGACTCAGCCAAGAACTCGAAGTCACAGATATGTCCCCAACGTATAGCTCAATAGTCTTCCCTGTCAAAGCCTTCCACCTGCTGATCCTGTCATGAATAGATGCTATAGGAGACAATGATTCAAGACTAAGCTGGTGGTAAGAAAAGACGCCTTACAAGGTTGTCAACAATGGCAACTTGGTAGTTGTTTCTTGGATAAGTGGAGAGCAGTAGCCAAACCGCAGTAACTATCCACCAATGACCATCATGACACATTTCGGTTTAGACAATGATGAGTTATTGGTAAATGTTTCTAGGTAAAAGCGATAACTAACAAATCTCCCCAAGTAGGATCTATTAAGTAATCGGATAAGACTGATGCACTCACTTGGTGCTTATTGGCTTATAGGTACAGAAGCTGCTCGGAATACACAACTTCTGTTTTTATTTAGGATTCGAAAATTTGAGTTTGTGTCAAATGAATGAAATGCGAAACAGGGCGTGTTGGACAATGTGTATGGAGACAGGAAACTGGTGTGCACTCTCCTCCCAGATGAAGAACAAGTCGCAGCTACAGTGTCAGCTTGACTTACATTAATGTCATATTGTTGTTGTATTCTAATCCATAATGTTCTTATTATTTTATACACTTTCTATCTCTTTCTCTCTGTAATTGTATATACGAACTTTCATAAAATTCATTCTTCTCTACAATCATTAGCCATACCTAAATTACATTTGTCATTGTTTATCCCTTCCAATTTTTCCACACAATATGTCTGAACCACTGGTCCATATGGCTATAGACACAAGATAGGGTAGAAAAAATGCTTTATTACTTTGAATGGAACAGTGTACAAATGTATGCATCAAAAGATACATTTTTACTTACAGCTAACAATGATCACCAACTAATTTGGGTAAAATACAATAAAGAAACTGGTTTCATAAGCAGAAAAGATTGTGAGTGTTGTTGCCTCAGTCTTCAACCTCAGTGTTGAATATAAAACTTGGGAATGCCGTAGTCACATCCCTACAAAATTCAAGCAGATATGGTGAGGATCATGAAGTAAAGATTATCTTAGATTGAAGAGTTAATCTAACAAAGAGAAGAAGATTCAGTACTTTAGGTAAGGAAGAGTCATATTCTTCAACAAGCTGGGATGCTTAAGCACATACACTCTCCATTCCTCCTTGCTTATTTTACCATCTCTATCGGAATCTGCATCAGCAAATGTCTAGCAAAAAAAAACAAGTTATAGAAGAAACCAATCTGCTAACTGAATTAACCAACTACCACTAAGAGAAAGGATTCCAAACAAACTCACTCACTTTATCAATAATCATGGTCAGGTGTTCATCTGACAGCATCATATCAGATTCCTTCAAAATAGCAGCCACCATTTGATGCACCTAATCACATTAACAACTTCAACTTCTTGTTAACTATCTCAAGAGACAGTTTGAAACTTGCAGTGGCAGATTATGTACCTCTTCTCGCTCGATAAATCCGGTTTGTCTTAGATCATAGAGCCTAAATGCAACTGCCACAGATTAGAAACATATGCTTGAGAGTTGAGACTCATCCATGGGTTAATAAAGGTTTGCTACATACTATTAGTAGGACACTGATCCTTACAGTCGATCTTCTCCTCTATTGGTGCAGAGGGATGAAACACACTCAAGGCATGGATAAACTCTTCAAACTCTATAACACCATTCTTCTTCTCATCGAACAAATCAAAAACCTACACAACATCAAACATATATCCCTCAAGAAACCATGAAAAGAAAAAACTATTATGTCTTCTCTAAAGAACACACTCACCCTATCAAGAAAGAGGTTTGGAGCTTGGAAAAGCGCTAGCCGAAGCTCTTCCTACAAACATGAATATCAATTCCCTCATGATCATAGAGAATATCGATAAGAGAGATGATCAAACTATGCAGATCGGATCTGGGCATAGACCAGTGAAACATTGACCTTGGTCCCAAAAATTATGAAATCTTTTTTTTTATAAAATTCTTAAAGAAATGTTTCAAGCCCCATAATCTCATAATTTCAGATCCGGCCCTGAACCTATGGCAATTCAATAACCACAAGAGAAAAAAAACTGACCTTGTGAATCAAACCATCATCAATAATTGAACAACTGAGTTTCTTGAATAACTCATACAATGCTTCAACTTCATTGACTGAAACTGCAAAAAAAAAAAAAAAAAATTCAAAACCAAAGTTTGAAACTTTTGAGCTCCCAAACAGAGAAGCTTGAAACCCCATTGATCAAGAAGCGTTAGACCAGAGAACCCACATTGAGATTCATGGGCAAGACGAGTCAGATCCGGGTGCTGACATGTCTGAGGCGATGGGCTACGGCGACGGCAATCGAAGCATTGTCCGAAGGTGGAGAAGAGGACATCAATAATGACAAAGAAAGGTACGAAGACGGCACAGATTTGCTCTCCAACTGTAAGAGAGCTTGATCTCTGTTCGGTTTCACCAAAGAAAACCAATCAAACAAAGGAACAATAATTGAAGTAAGAGAAATTTAAAACAAAATGTAAATGTCTTTCTGCGAAGTTTACAGAGGAAACGTTCGGCCAGTCCATTCGTCCTGCTTCTTTGGTCGTTGAAGATGGTGTTGAAATCACATGACAAGTTTCGAGAATATACTCGTGGAGAAGTTAAGAACAGAAAGAGTCCTTCGGTTTTGCGTCAGTTGATCCGTTTTTTGTCAACTCCCTCTGTTTTAGATATATTTGTTTGTTTCAGAATTTAAGTTGTTTTGTATCTATAGGACCATTTTTATGTTTGTTTTTGCAGACTTTACAAATTTTATAACTAGTTCAAATGTATTTAATTTATATTTATCATATTTAATTATTTTTAAATTAATTTATATTCTCATACACCGGAAAATATTTTTTGTAACAATTATTTCGCAGATGTGACCTAATTTGTTTTTTTATTGATCAATCTCTTTAGAGAACAATTTAGAGAACATGTTGTGAGGTATCATAAGTTTTCAATTCAAATTTTATCGGCAATAAGTAAAAGTATCCATATAGTTAGTTATCTTTAGCTACAATACAAACTAGAATAACTTCGTTAGAGCTTTCAGCAGAGTTAAAAGTTAAAACAAACAAAATACTCCATTGTTACATTTGCTCTTCTGTCTTTTTTGTTAGAACTTTGTTTCGAATAAGCATAATTTTAGATGTGCAGAACTATTATAGTCTATGATGACTCACAGAGTTAATCATTATTAACGGATACAATAAGACGTTGCATGTGACGGCACACTTAACCAAAAGAAAATAAGACATGATAAGTAAGGAAAAGGCCAAACTTTTTTAAAAAAGAGTTACATAAAACTTAATAAAAACCTATTTAATATACGTAAAAAATGGATTGTGAGATGTGATGGCACAACACAAAGACACGAGTGGTTCTCAGAAAAGTAACATGAAAAAAGCAATAACCCAAATGGATCACACATCTCATCACTTCTCCTTAAATGGCTAAAAAGAAAGCGAAAGCTCACATCTTCTACGTTTTTTCCCTCTTTTTCTGATTTTTGTGATAGTTGAAACCAGCACGAGAAGACATCTTCTACAAGTGCGTGTAGAAACTAAAGTTCATGTATATAAGATTTGTGTGTTATACTTGTTCTCACTGCTAATTCTCAAACTTTCGATGTTTTTTTGGTAGCAGAAACAGCTGAAGAATATAGGAGTAGAGTAATAGCCTACGTGAGACTTGACACTTGACAATTTCCAGGCAGCTTTGTCCTCTCCTAACCAATTTAAAAAAAAAAAAAAAAAGATGATGGAACAAGAACCGGAACTGAAATGAATCTCTTCAGCCACCACACAACCCGAAGAAGCTGCACAAAAGGACACACACACACACACATAAAGATTTTTAACAAATAAAGCTAA
Source organism: Sinapis alba (assembly GCA_012274485.2). Classification (NCBI taxonomy): domain Eukaryota; kingdom Viridiplantae; phylum Streptophyta; class Magnoliopsida; order Brassicales; family Brassicaceae; genus Sinapis; species Sinapis alba. Next base: position 12,756 of record MU108150.1, read on the forward strand.
ATATCATAAGCAGATAAACTATGAATGATTCCTCTTCCATGGATGGATACCTGACAAAAATCACTCTTTGTTTAGTACTTTAGGTACTTTTAAATACACCTCATCAAAGCTTGGAATCGAAGCTCTTATACTATCCCTGTACAAGAAATATACAAACTTCAGTAGATGGCTATCTTTCTTTCTAAAACCGGAATCAATTCTACTATATCCTAGATGGAGAAACACTGTATGAAGATCAAACCTGTTCTCAAATGTTTCAGGAGCATCCTCACGCAAATTCCCACCTTCCATTTCTACAAGTTTTAGTAAAAGATCAGGCAAGGATCTAATACATATATTTCCACTTGCCAAACGAATCAGAAATTGATAAGTAGACCTCTTATATTACATTAAAAAGACCAATATGCCTCCTAAGATTTTACCAAGATAATGTGATTAGACTACAAAGACTCTAGGCCCTAATCTCCAAACAACTTTGCTTATAAAGATCTGTCCACATGAGTCTACTCGAAACATAATAAAAACTCATTGACTCAGCACTCACGAGATGGATGCAACAAATCTCACCTATAATACACTCTTTCTTCCCCAAAGTTTTCATTCTTTCATGAATATTCAATATGAGCAAAACATTACGACCACAGAAAGATACAAAAACACCAAAACAAAGAAGAAAGTTGTGTACTTTTAGACACAAACCTGCTCTAATCGCTGGCTCCACACTGTTAACATCAACTTGTTGAAGCTGACCAAACCTGCATTTTCCCACCAATTCTCGTAAAGACATTAACTTGATACATTACACGACACGAGTTCGATTCATTACCAGTCGATGACTTGACGAATCTTATGTCCACATTCCTCAATCTTGAAAAAAAGAGGAACGAATATGAGAACTCAAAAATATAGAAACGAAAAGGGTTATTAAAGGGTACACCTCACCTCGGAAGGAGTGAGAGAGATTCGAGCTGTCTCAGCTAGACGGGATACGTCCGGCGGCTGAAGAACGGAGGGGTTCGTGTCCGAAGAGAAACATCGAGATATTCTAATATGTCTTTGGAGGTTGAGACTTGAAGACGAAGAAGCAAAGGTTGAGGCTTTGATTCTGATTATGCGCGGAGGAGAAGCAGATATGACGGCAAGCAAAGCTCTGGTCGCCATGGCTTTAATTGAAACTCTCCGAAGACTAGTAGACTACTGTATATGATGGATATGAGGAGGGTAGTTAAATTAAATCAAAATTGTTAACCGGTTAAAACCGGTACGCTTAAAAATAACAAGCTTAGACCATAGACCATGATTATCGCGGTTTCTTAAAAGTTTTTTAAACTAGATTTTGACCCGCGCTTCTTAAACACGAGCATTGTTTGATTGATTATAAAGATAAATATTAAATAAATTTATAATTTTTATTAATTATTTATAATATTTAAAAGTTGTTCTCTTAAATATTTATTTTTTGGTATAAGATTTCAAAAACAATATCATATAGATAGTAAAAGTAAGGTATGTATAGATAGTACAAGTAAATACTCCCTCTGTTTCATATTACTTGTTGTTATAGGTTTATTCACACATATTAAGAAAACATATGATTTTGTATATTTCCAAAATAAAAATACTATTACCTATACACTTAATCATATTTCAACCAATCTATACTATTATTTAAGAAGTGATTTGGCTGATTTGTCATGTTCTCTATAGTTTTAGGATATTTTGCTTATTTGTCATATTTTTATTAGTTTTTAAAAATTTGTGTGTCATATTTTCCATAATTTTAAGTTTAGTCATTAGTTTTAATTACCAATTTTGTAAATTGTTAGTTTTTAAATGATTTTAATAATTATTTAATAAATATTTTCATTATATTCATGATAACTATTAATTTTAAAAATAATTTTATAGTTATATTAGTCTTATGTTTAATTTAGTAATATTAAATAATATAATATTATTTTGCTTATTTCTCATGTTGCTATTAGTTTTTAGAAACATATGTGTCATATTTTACATGATTTTAAATTTATTCATTAGTTTTGATTAATAAGTTTGTGAATTGTTAGTTTTAAAAAAATTTAGTGATTATTTAATAAATATTTTTATTATATTCAGGATAATTATTAATTTTAGAACTAATTTTATAAATATGTTTATATTATGTTTACTTTAGTAATATTAAATTTTATGAAATTATTTTGCTTATTTGTCATGTTTTAATTAGTTTTTAGAAGTTTACTTGTCATATTTTCAATGATTTTAAGTTTATTCGTTAATTTTAATTAATACTAATTTTAAATTGTTATTTTTTAAAAAAAAATAGTGAATAATTAATAAATATTTTTCATTATATTCAAGATAATTATTAACGGGTATTATCAAATCTTAGCAGTATCTTACATATATATTCATCTTATGTTTACTTTAGTAATATTAAATAGTATAATATTTTTTATATCCCATGTTTTTATTAGAATTTAGAAGTTTGTGGGTTATATTTTCCGTGTAGTCATTAGTTTTAATTAACAAGATTTTGAATTATTAGTTTTAAAGTAATTTTACTTATTATTTAATAATTTTTTTCATTGTATTCATGATAATTATTAATTTTAGCAATAATTTTATAAATATCTTCATATCTTATGTTTATTTTAGTAATATTAAGTTATATAATATTAGTTTTTCTTATTTGTCATTTTTATTAGTTTTTAAAAGTTATATCATATTTACGTGATTTTAACTTTTAAGTTTAGTCATTAGTTTTAATTAATAATTTTTAGAATTGTTAGTTTTTAACAATTTTAGTGATTATTTAATAAATATTTTCATTATATTCAGAATAATTATTAATTTTAGAAAGAATTTTATAGATATGTTTATCTTATGTTTACTTTAGTAAATATTAAATCATTTAATATTATTTTGCTTATTTATTATGTTTTTATTAGTGATTAGAAGCTTATATGTTATATTTTCCATGATTTTAAATTTAGTCATTAATTTTAAACAATAAGCTTTTGAATTATTAGTTTTTAAACAATTTAGTGATTATTTAATAGAATTTTTTATTATTTTCAGGATAATTATTGATAAATATTATCAAACTTTAGCAATAATTAAATATAAATATATATATATATATATATGTTCATTTTATGTTTAAATCTTTCAATATTTTTATTTATTTATTATTTTTAAAAGCAAGATTTCTTCTCTTTTGTATCATGAAAGAGTCATATAGTGTTTTGGGTTTCATTAATATCAACTTACCAATCAAAAATTGTGAGTCTAAAAAATACAATCTTTTGATATTATAATTCAAAAGTGAGTCAATTACTACTAGCAATATATGATTTATTACTTTTAGTTAATAAGGTTTTAATTAAATAGAAGTATATTTTTTAATTAGTTTAGATTTTGTTAAATTTTACTATAAATTCTGATGAATAGAAAATTTATATAAAATTATGTTATATTGATGTTCATAGTAATCATCGAAAAAAGAAAAATGTTTAATCATATATACTATTGTTTGATGAAGAGGAGTTTATTTTCATATATTTTATAGATAATTGGTAGTTATAGTTTTATTTTGTAAATTTTATGTGATTTAAAATATTTATAGAACTTTTTTTTGATTATTATGATAATGATTCTTTTATATGTGAGATTTGGTATTTGGTGACAAAAGAAATATTTTGTTTGCAAGTAATAAATCATTATCTAAATTTTGTTGTAGTAAAAAAAAACAAATTATATTTTCTGATTAATATAATATTAGAAACTAATTAAAATTTAGATTAAAAAAATTATAGTAAAACTAGATTTGATTGGATATATGTTAGTCCGCACAAGGTGCGGACCATCATCTAGTAGAAAAATAAAAGCACAATTACCTATGGATTTTATTAGTGAATTTTGCATTGAAACTCTAAAACACCACTTATTTTGAAACGAAATTTTTTCTCTACGACAAATAATATGAAACGGAAGGAGTATTGTATAACAAAAAAATATTGTATACCAAAAAAAAATTGTATAGATAGTAAAAGTAAAGTATGTATAGTTAGAGCGCATTAACTATTGTATGTTTAGTTAGAGAAATATTAGGTAGGACCAAAAATAATAAATTAAATGAAAGAGTCCAAACAACCTTGCATAAGTAGATTTTTTAAGAGTCCTTCCTTTTTAATAGTATAGATTAATTAAATCAAAACTAAAAAAAAAAAGATTATTGGTCCTTAGAGCATCTCCAATGGTGATACCCATTGGATGCCTTAATTTTTTTTTCTTAATTAATTATTATTTTTTCAAAAAAAAAAATCAACCAATCGGTGGCCGTCACGTGTCACATATAGTGCAAGGATCGATCTTTATTTAGGGATTTTAAGGATCGAATCCTTAGGTTTTGGTGGAATCTACTAATTATTTAATTATTTTTTTGATAAGGACTCTCCCTTAAAGATTTCCGTTGCGGATGCTCTTAATTTAGGATTTTGGAGACCCATCTTTAACGTGGTTTTCAAACCACATGTCAGCAAATTGTGAAATCTGTTATTTTCGACATCCCTATTTTTTCCCTTTTTTTCTTTTTTTTTCTCACCGGATTCTTGTCTTCTCGTCTTGCCAATATGATGAGTGTTTAAACTAGAATTCGTGATAAACAAATGTATCAATAACTGAACTCAAATGTTTCTTTCAAACTATTCTCGTTTATTTTATTAATCCTTGTTTTTATATTTTTATTTTAAAATCTATGTTCAAAATGTTTTTTTAATATGTTTTATTTAATAAATAAATTTTATCTTTAGAAAAAGTATTAGATTTTTTTAAGAGCCCTTAACTAAGAAACTACCATTGGAGAAAAAAAATCAGGTGACTCTTAACTAAAGTTCTTAACTAAAGTTCTTAACTAAAATTTAATACTTAAATAGTTATTAAGAAATTTAAAGGGTTTCTAGGGTTAATCATGCTCTTAGGATATAGTAACCGTTTACACCACGGTGGTAGTAAGCCTAAGCGCCCGTTCGATTGGATCAGGTTTTTCAAATTTTGCTTTTATTTTGTAATATTTCCTAAGTTATATTCCAGTAAATTAGTTAGTATGGATCGGGTTAACACATCAGTTTTGGGTTTTTTTTTATCACATCCTAAAATCCATAAATAATAATATATCATTTGGATTTGGGTTATATCAGATCGGTTTGGATATATTCAAAGTAAAATTTAAAAGCAAAACATAAAAATATATACTTATTTATATAGAATTGAGTATTTAAAGTGTTTATTTAAATTTCAAATACTTGTTATTATATTTCATATCAAAATAAATATTAAATTAAATATTTGAAGTTCATATTTATATTTCAATATTTATATTGTATATTAATTTGGACATTCAAATCAGTTTCTTCAGGTATTCGTTTGGGTTTGGATCGGGTATTTCAGATTTTCGAAATCTAAAACCTATTCAGATATTTTTAAATATTGGATCAGATTTGGATATTACTCATTCAGGTTTAATTATTTTGGATCGGGTTCGAATATTTTAGATTTTGGAAAAAAATAACTCTTCATTGTTCAAATTGGACGATTGATAGGTTTGAAAACAAAATTTTGAAAGTAGAAAAAACAAAAAATTACTTGTTGTTTTGAAGATTTGGATGCAACTTTTGTTAATGCATTTTAAATTAATAGTAAATCATTTTGGCCAAAGTTATATGTATATTATCTGATCTTTAAGTCATTTACATCATCAATATAAATATTTTAAATAAAATAAGATAGGTAAATTAGAAAAATATAAAGTTAAGTATATATATAGCTATTTTGGGATATCCGTTTATATGTTCGGGTTCGGATATCTAATCTCTCATAACTTAATATCCGTTCAGATAATTTGATATTTCGATTAAGATTTTGGTTCGAGTTTTTCAGATCAGATTCAAATTTCAGATTCTAATATTGGGTAAAAGCCCAGATCTATCTCTGGCACTAGATTTTTTTTGTTTGAGCTGATGTATTATCACATCTAAACTATTAAAACTGAAGTACAAAATTGAAATATCCTAAACTTTTTTCTAATATTTACCATGGAATGCCACTCAATTAATATCTATTAATTAATTAATTATAAATTATTTATTTGGTTAGATTTTTCTCTTGTCAAACTTACCAAATTTAATCAAGTAAACCTAAATTGTTTATTTTGTTAGATTCTTCTTTAACAAACTTACCATTATGATTATTTTTAAGTTGATTATTATCTAGCATATTTTACACTAAAAAAAAAAGAAATTATTTTAAAATGACTACAAACTTTAAATGTTATATGTTCATATATATTATTATAATATTTCACATACAAAATATAAACTATAAATATTTTTATTAAAACGTATGAAGTTATTTTTCAAATATATGTTACATAATTTGTTGATTAATACAATTCAAATACATATATTTGAATTATAAGAATATAACAGTTGCGCGGTTTGAATAATAGTTGTATGGATACATGGTTTAAACTGTAGAATAAACAATATTTTATTTTACAATCTAGAGCTGTAAAAATCATGTTTATAAAAAAATGAGAAATACAATTGATAATTTAAAAGAAATAAGTTAAATTTACAAATGCAAATTATATGAATATTATGTTTAGAAATATCTAAATTTACAATTTGTTATATGATTATTGTTAAGTTATTTACTATTAATTTGATAAAACAAATAGTAATGTATAAAAATAAAAATAAATACCCGTCCGCACGGGTGAAGATGTAGTGTGTTCTATATGCAAAACCTAGTAGCAGGCCTAGTAATAGTTTGAACTGATTTCTATTCAAGACATATTGAAAGATAGACTTGGGCTTCATGAAAGAGGCAGTTTATCACTTTAAGTTTTTATATACGAAACCTAGTTGTGATTTTATTCATCTTATAAATTTTTCCTTTTTTATTGATGACCAACTGAAACAATAATTTCCTTTTTACATATGCTCATTTATTTTATTTAAATTATATGCATATATTTACTTTGTGAGAAACTCAAAATGTTATATCATATGCATTTGTTTTTTCATATATCTGCAAAAAAGAATTTAATTAATTTATGATTAAAATGTATTAACACTATTTTAAAATTTATTCGTAAAAGAGTATATAATTTTTTATTTTTAGAAAAGAACAATAATGAAAAGTTGAAAGGATATAGTCTTGTAAAAATTATATTTTCTATTACTGAAAGTGAAAAGGTTGAGAAATGATTAATTATTTGTAATATCGTTATTGGTACTTTATTCAGTATAATTTAATAATTATGCAAATACAAATATTGCCTTTGTAGAAATATATATCGAAGATCCCCACTTTGCTAGAAAAAGAGATTTGGTTGGCATAAAAGTGGGCCGCTGAATATACCCCATAAACATTCTTAAATCATATACAGCATACAACTCATAAAGCAACAATATATTATTCACTACTGGGCCGTGGTAGCCCGTTTAGTCTCGATCTTAGCTCAGAGTAGGACCCACCACTTCGTTGTCGGCCCACGCTGGGCACCCCCTTTATTTTCTTTGTGCGTCTTGGCGTGGCTTTTTATTTATTTCTTACAATTTTAATTTTCAGTAATATAAATTCTAATTTCTGAACCTTTAGTTTCACGCTTCTACTTTTTAAATAAATTATTGTTTTCTGTTTGTGTCTGTCTGGACTGTGGACAATTCAGTACTTTAGAGGTGTTTATAACGTATTGAATTAACTTTATAATAACCCTATTTTGTATCCCAACTAATGATAGAATATTAAAGGTTTGAAGAAAGGTGACGACAGGATGACAGTACGAAACAAAAACATCGATCAAACAAGTAACTTTTAAAAAAAAAATATAAGTTAGTCATATAAAAATCTGAATAAGGATATACCAGAACAAACCTCCGGCTAACCAACGAAGAAACAGTTGACCTCTAAAATAAATTAAATTATCACTTAATAAAATGTTTATACTTATCGTTTAGTATCAATCAAGTAAAATTGATATAGTTAGTATAAAACAAGTAGAATAAACAAGGTGCAATCTTTCTCTGGCAAACTTGTTTTTATCAAGGAGTTAGATGGATGAAAAAATTATGATTTTTTTTGCAAAACGTATAGCTAATCTTGTAGTTAATAAGAACTTCAAACTGCTATTTATAATATCTGAAAATAAAGGGAAAATGATTTTTCACTTGAAAAGTTTCTAAGAGTTTTAAATATACCTAGATTCTCAAGTTTGTTCATCACATATATAAACTCAATTTATAATTTTATCATACCTCAACTTTAATTAACCGATGTACATCAACTCTGACCAAAAATCTGTAACTGGTAAAATAATAAAGAACTGGTGGGATTAAAATAAATGGAATAATAAGAATAAAATACATCAAAAAATAGAATGGAATTCATTTCATTCATTCGTAACCAAATTTGTTATGGAATCATTCTTCTTTGTATTTTGTATATTTTTTTGTGGAATTGATGGAATAAGTATTCCATTTCATTCATATCAAATGGTGATTATTTTTTGAAATTAATGGAATATGTCATTTCACATCGTTCCATTCCAAAAATTAACAATCCAGTTACAGCCTTAAGCTTTCTTCTTCTTTTTTAATTAACTCGCGATATAGAAACAAATTGAGAAAGAATGAAGCAGTTAGGTTTCAAAAAAAAAACATTAAATTTAGAAAAAAAATTCAAAAGCTAACAAAGAATTCTAAAGAATTATTGATTAAGGACTGGAGAAGATAAAACAAGTAATGGATATACAAGTTTTCTATCAATTTGAAATATTTTTATGGGTTATGCAATTTTTGATGCATGTTATAATGGTTTTCAGCTCTATGTCTGTCTTGTTCAACTGTTATTACAATGGAAAGTGGAAAACTCTAGTAGAAATTTTGGTAATGATGGAGGTGATGTGAAGACCATTGATTGCGATCCTCGTAAACAGTTTGTTTACTTGGTGGATGTGTTAGGCTTGTTTTTGTATGAACAAAGAATATGGTATAAAAATTTGCATGAGAGCTATTAGAATCTGAAGTTTTTGTGCAATGGTGATGAGAATTTTCAGAGAATGTATGAAGCAACTATTTAAACAAAAATATTTGAGGTTATCTTGGAGAAAGATGAAGATGATGATGATGCTAAAAGTAGTGAAGAGACCCCTCAATTTGAGAATGTTACCCGTGGTGGTAATGGGGTGAAAATGTGTTAGGTGGAAGCTCGAGTTAAAGAAAATATATAATAGGTTTTATTAAAGAAGAAGCACAATGCAATTTCGAGGATACTCGTCCATACTCGAACTATGACAAAGGTGAACAAGTAGAAAACAGAGACATTAACCAGGACTTGTGATCTGGTGGTGATTAACTTGAGAGTAAAAACCTCAATATGGTGAAGTCATCAGGGTTTGAGTCTTAGCCACTGGAAGATTAACATTTTGGCATCGCCACAGACAGAAGACCGACACGTGGCAACACGTGACTAGTCTGGACCACTTCTGTGGAGTCATGATACCTCTGTATAATTTAAAAAAAAAAAACAAAACAGAGACATTATGATAGATACATCAAATTCACTGAAAAGATCATGTTGGAGCAAACATTTGATAGCATAGCTGAGTTAAACGATGTTGTGGTTGATTACTTGCTCAAAACAGGTTGAAATATGAAGTACACTAGATGGTGCTCCAAAAAATCTGAAGTCAAGTGTACAATCAGTGGAGGATATCCATTCAGAATATACTTCTCATTTGAACAACGTATTGGTTTGTTCATGGTGAAATTCTACAAAGATGAACATTCTTATACCAAGGATGAGTTTAACTAAGTAGTGAAGGACGAGGTACAAAGTAGTGCTAGCATAAGAATTCTATACTTAATCATAATTCAAACATCAAACTTAGTTATTTGCTTACATGTTTTGTTCTGCGTGGACAACAATGAAATAATCTCCCTGGGTTTTTGATGGTTTATGAAGTCTACATAATAGTCGCCACACTGCAATGGGATGATGTGGGTATTCCACGTTCGTTTAATGACAAAAATCGACATTCTAAATCAGATGAAGATATATTCTTCAGAACTCTAATTGCTTCAATTGTTTTCAGTTTTTTTCTCTGTCGCAAGTTAACAAAGAAGAAAAAGGAAACTGAAATTATTTTAAAGGCAAAATGGCATCTTGATGATGCTTTCGTTTTTTTATCAAAACGACGTCATTTTACTATATCTTACAGTTATCGGTGGACTTATGAGTTATCAGTGAAAGTTAGTTTACATCTGTAACTAAAATTGGGGTATGATGAAATTGTAAAATCAAGTTTAAGTATGTGATATACGAACTTGAACGCATAAGTATATATGTTTAGAATTTATAGAATCTCATCAGTTATGAAAAGCCATTCTTCCCAAAGTAAAGGTATGCTAGTTTTACTATTGCTCAAGACTATCCTCGACAGTCATCTAGGATTAGTTCTGATAATTTAGAGATTATAAAATTTACTAAGTATTTTAATATATATATTACCTTTTAAAAATTTGCAAGCCAAAATCAATGTTTGACAAAGTTGTGATATGACCATAACCTACCATGCATCTTGTGGTAACCACTTTTATAATCCACTTTCTAGTGTTAGTTCTAAGGGTATCATTAGTTTGTAATTGATTTGGTATGATGTATAGTGTATTTAACAATAGAATATTAAGTAAATGGGGTTTGTGCTCAATTTTTCCCAAAATTAATGTTATATTTTTATAAATCCGAAATTAGAACTCTAAATCTGTATGTCTTTTGACTAAATAAGATCTTGTTTTTCTAAAGAAAACTACTGAAAAAATAAAGGACCTAATACAAAAGTAGTCTCGGCACATGTGTAAAACTGGTACTGTGTATAATCCAGTTTTTGAGACAAATTATGAAATGTTTTAAATAAATAAAGTAAACAAATGAGGAAATGGCTGAACGTGTAATCACGAAGTTTTAGGTTAGAGGAATATATGGTAGGATATAAACATTAAAAATTAAAGTTATGAACGCGATCCAACGACTTGAAAATACGGTGACAATTTTGTCTTCTACTTACCTCATATGGAAACCAAGTCACCCGTTTACGGTGACGGAGCAAACGGACGGCACGATTTTCGAAAGGTTATGTCTGGAAGACTGGAACCACTTCTTTAACAGCTTCGTCACGCCGAAAATGAGACACGTGTACTGTTCTCACGCGCTCATGTTCTTCCTAAGGGTAACATACATTCCTCGTTTCTCATTTTGATTTGGTAAAAGCTTTTTTTTTAGTTCTCTCTCATGAATTTCTATTTCTAGGTATCTGAGTATCTATCAGTAAAAGCATATTCAATACATCTCTACATTTTCTGAAAAATAAATAGATTTATTATAAAAGTGAATTTTACTCTACCATATATTTTTATGACGAAAATACTATTTTTAAAAATAAATAAATAAGAAAAAACTATTATAATGATATACATTGATGCAAAATTCACATTTGTAATAGTTGTTTTTCTGTTATAGAATTTTTGTATTTTGCATATGACTTATTTTGTTTTGATTCAAGGGGTTTAGTATGCATGACACAGTTCTATGTTAAATTGCTACTTCTTCCGTTTCACAAAAAATATCACTTAGACATTTTTCACACATATTAAGAAATTGATTAAAATGTATTTATGTTTTTATTAATATCATCTATTTAACCAATATCATTTTAAATAAATAAATTTATTTATTTATAAGATTAATGTATTTTGTAATTAATATTAAACTAAAAGTAAGTATAATATATTAAAATTGTAAAACGACATTTTTTATATAACAAGAGAAAAATTCTAAAATGACACTTAATATAAAATAGAGGGAGCAATTGATAAAGCTTTGCATGCTTAGATGACTGGTTGAACTGTCTTTTTAACTAAATTATTTAATGTTTAGGAAACTATATAATAAAACTTTCTACATTTCACATTCCACAGCATTGGCTTCAGTTAACACAACTCTTTCAGATTGCGATTTTATCTGTGAATGTTCCATCATATAACAACCCTTTGCCACAAATATTGAATTCCTTACAACTCATGTTGTCAACTTCATCATCTAATCCTTTTTAAAGTAATACTATTATTCTTAAAGAAAAGGTTAGGCATTTTCTTAATACTATTAGATTTGGGTGGTTTGAAACTCAGTAACTTGTATCTAGGGTAAATGAATGACACCTTAGACTATCAAGTGACTAAAATCAAGCGAATTATGAAGGCAATCTCCTAATCGGAATGAAACTTTTTGTTTAAGCACTCTCAAGTGAGTCATTTATATCTCTTTGGTGTACTTCCTATGACTATCTGCCGTCTCAATAAGTCAGTAACCTCTTGTACATAATTCTTGAATGTAATTTCATCAATGTTAATTTACCTATTTTTTTGTAAGCCGAAAGCTCCATACTATCAACAATTCAAACATCAACCAAAACTAACATGTTACTAGGAGACAAGTTGCTTGATCAAATATTTAAGGTTTTTTTTTTTTGTTTGGTGTTATCATTAAAAATATTTTCCCCATTTCAGAATATACCAAGTCGGTTCTATTCTAACATTTTCATTTTATTTACAGTATTAAGTTTTAAGTAATAATTGTAATTTTATGTTTCAAGTCCATAACGTATGTGTACATATTTATTTTTTGTGCGTGTAAACGCTGAGGTATAACACGTAAAAATATATAGAATATTTTTTTTGAGTAATAAAAAAGTGCAAATGAGAATCATGCGATTAACTAGTCTTGATATTAGGTGATAAATTCACTTTTATATAACCTTGGATTCGTTAAAGAAACAAATCACCAAACTGGTCTGCCATTATTTGCGTCTTTATCAATTTTATTTTCTTTCTGATTTTCGTCGACCGTCGAAAACAACATGGGTTTATATATTATTTTTTCTTCAAATATTTCTTACGAAAAATGAAGAAATTAATATGAAAGTGAAAGAATTATGATAGTTGAGGTGACTTAGCATTGACCTTTGAAAATCAAATAAGGTGGTAGGCATTGACCCTTTGCCTTAGTTTTGAAAACAAAATGATACCATAAAACAAAAGTTGTTTTTCTTTATTTTCTGTGTGGGGTAAGCCTTTCAATTTACTCATCCTTCCCATAAATTTTGTTTTAATCTTCCCCCACCCAAAAAGTTACATTCTGTTTAATTATTATTCTCATTTTTATCTTTTTAATTTTTACTCCTTTTGATATTTTCTTAGATTTTTTTCTTCCAAAATCAAGATAATTTGATGTTGTTTTAAAGGAACGACTCCAACTATATATCATGTTATATATAAATAAATCTACATTAGACAGTTTTTCACGTTATGTTTTATATATTGGATTGGCTACCATAAGGTAGACCTCTGATGTAAACTGATTACACTTCGTTATTATCTATATAATTTCCAGCCTAAATTTATTTATTGTGAAGTTGTTATAATTTCTAATTATCAAGTCCTATATTTGTTAAACTAAACGAGGTCGATATATCAGAGAGTAAATTTACAACTTGAGACATTGGTACTTTCCAGGAAAGGAATAATTTAACTGAACATTGGGTTTTCGTAATTCAACAATTTAACATGATATTTCTTGTCAAACATATATTATATTAATTAGTTAATATAGATAAATTTCTTACGTTGTTTTTGAAAATAAGACTATAGAAGCTATAGATGACAAAATATTATGCAATGTACGATAGGACGGAAATTTGTTTTTTCGATGGAACTTATTATAATGAAATAAGAGCAAGGTTTAGAGCATGATTAACTCAAGAATCCTTTATGAGATTTTTAGAATTTTTTTTAATTAAAAAACGAATCAATCACATACTGTTACGTGTCAGTGAAATCTGTGAATAGTGCAAAAAATCCATAAGAACCGATTCTTAATTAACAATTTTTGAAATCGGTTTTTACATTATTTATGGAATTCATCCTTTAAAAATCCATGAGAACCTCCTTTAATCATGGTCTTAGGTTGACAAATGAAGCTTGTACGCCCGTGGCAATCTATAGTAATTTTCTTATGTAGTTCGTGTTTCCATGTAGAGTCGATTGATCATTGATGTAGTTTAGAAACGAATTAATGTATACATACACGCTTAATAAAATTTGCGGAGGTTCGATATCATATCATTCTCTCTTCGATAGATGTCCTCGGTATTAAATTGGCAATAGCCTATTAAAATAAAGGAATAGAAATTAAGAAATAGAGATTAAAGTAATATAAAAAAAAAGAAACTATACGTCCACTAAATTAGTGGGAAACTTTGGACTTTGCTTGCTTTATACTCTTATGCATACACTTCATTATTAGAGGGTCCACCTTTATGTTTATATAAGCTTTAAGAAAGGTGTTTTTAGATAATATATTGATGTCAAAAAAGAAAGATAATATATTATTTGTTTGATAAAAAAAGAATATATATTATTTACTAGAAAAGTTTAGAAATAATAGATGTACACATGTTTACATATGCCCGTTGTTTTCTTTATAGAAAGCTAATGGTCCTTTAACACCGTTGACATATAATCACATGTTAATCGACGATACAAAAAGTTCCCATTAGAGAGCTTATGATGCATGACAACTAACTTGGTGCTTTATTCCAATATTTGATAACATCTTAGCTGGTATCTTATTTTGAAAAGTGTCAGTTTTCAAACTAATCGTTAAATAAAATATGTCCTTAAACGAGCATCAATATTTTTAAACATATATTAATTGTCGTAGGTAATTGTTTTTGGGAATTTTTCTCTAAGAGGTGCATGAAGAGATCAGATAGTTTTTGAAGCGAACCACATAGAAGCACATCATTGTGTTCTATATATCGTCGACCTGGTATGATTATGAAGTTTAATTGGCCTACTAAAACGATAAAAGATTACATTCACAGAGATTAACTAGTATACCGTTCAGCATCACATATATTCACTATATTTCCTTCAATTTGTTTTTGCATTCCAAGAAGTTATGCGATGAGTTTTCCTTATATCTTATACATGTATAAATTAGTTCCTATCCTACCAAATATCTTGAAAGCTAGGTCTTTTTTTTTTGGTCTAAGCTTGGTCTTATTTTTGTGTGTGTAATATATATATGTTAGTCGATTCACCTAAAGAAAACAACAAACCTTCCTATATTCACAATGTACTTTGAGTTTCTAGATAAAGTTATGAAATTAACAGTATGTATAATGCAGGCTATATTTTAAAAATTTGGAACTGCGGATGTGAAACAATGAGTGATGTGAGAAAATCGTGCATGGGCTTGAAATATAGCGTGCCTTATTGCAGGGGACAATGTAGATCCATTTTGCATGCATGTCTCATCTGGCTCTCAAAATTTTCAATATAAATATGACATTTGCAAATGAATCATATATATTATGGAAATTTCTAATTAAGAGTATACTAGGAGTGATGATTGAGGATAATGATGATGACTATATGTGATTTTATCTGCGTTACAAGAAATCAAGGACGCATGCAACTTTTTCATCATTCTGCCCTTTCTTCAACTACCATCTGAACTTTTAACTTATTATAAGGTATATTGCTTACTCGTTCCTAAAATTATTTTAAAGTGAAAGTGTGTTTTATTTCTCAATTTCTTTACTCTACATTATTTTGTTGTATATGGCGATATAAAACAGTGTGCCATTGGTATTCGCGCATACATGAATCTCAAACCGAAAACTATAGATCTACAAAATTTCAAAACCGACCAGCTTTTGTTCTACAGAATGCATGAGTTTTATAAAAGTTCAGGTCGAAATTTAGAACCTATTTTCTAATTTATAAAACAAATATGAAATAACTTCTAGTATAAGACGAACTAATGATGATAAAAACATTTAGTATTTTAGTGTTTCCATCAGAGAAAACTATCAGTTTGATGAATATTTAAGCATATGGTTATACAAGTCAATATATTTACCATGAAGTCCTAGACCGCCCACATCCATCTAAAGCCTTTTAGAATGTTAACTTCTTCTTGTCAACCTATTTTCAACTGATTGAACCAAACGCACAACGTTAAGATTCACATATAGATGTCTATGAGTATCTGTAGTGAGGATTTCTCGTCAAGAGTCTTTCACTAAAAGTAATAATAATTTAATAGAATAGTTTTTTAAAACTTAAGAGACTTTTGTTCATTTCATTGGTTTGTTTTAAGAAGCACATTCTGAAAATTTTGGAAACTTTTGTCAAAAATGCGATTAATAGTTTTCTAGAAAGAAAAAAAGTGAACGCTGGTAATTGTGGACTATAGATGTACATAACCAAGAAATTTGTCTACATCTGTAAAACAAAGAAGCTGGGGGCGGCGCCTCCTGCCACATATACATTCCATTCGGAACAGAAGAGCAGAAGTCACAAGGAGTAAACCAGATTCATTATTGCCATGACCATACTGAAAACAATGGGATTAAGGTTTTGAATTTAATACTTGTCTTATGTATATGATTACGACTTGACGTATTTCACAGTGTATTGGAATGCAAGACCAAACAAAAAAAGAACAGTAACACTTCAAAATAGAAAATGAGAAAAAAGGAAAAGTGAGAAGTGGTGGTTGTCTGGTATTAAGGGTACTCACTTCTCTCTTTTTCAACACAGCCCGACACACATGTCTTCTCTTATTTTTCCTACACACATTTCTATTCTATTAAAATTAAATATAAAAAAGCACACCCACCCATAAACTAAACTTTTTTTTTTCTCTTCCCACTACATAGTGTTATATAGAAGTTTCACAAATCTTTGACTCTTCACGTTGTGGATCTACCTATCTAGAGAGAGAGAGAAAGAGTGAGGAAGAAAGTGGTTGAACTGTAGCAGAGTCTAAAGTTTGAACCGTGTAGTTCCCATTGTGAAGCATGATTCACCGGTTTTTCCAAAGGAAGTTACTCATCCATTGTCTATAGAGAGAAAGATAGTGAGATCGAGAAAGAAAAAGAGAACTTCATAACTTTTAGAGAGAGAAATTTTTGTAGGGTTTTTAAGAATTCACAGCAAGGACAAGAAACTGCTATATCCTTCTTTGCTTCCAGAGATCAGCTTGATCAGAAACAATCTACGGTATATCTTCCTCTCTCTCTTTTTCTTCTTCTTTAACTATAGAAAAAGATCGAATCTTTGTTAGGTTCCAATGGAATATGCAGAAGAAAGTTACAAGCCTTGTGCTGTCTTTGGACTTATTTAGGATCTATTATTGCTTGAGTCTTGAGGCCATGCATCATAACAAACAATAAAAAGAGCCATGATCATAATAAGCACCTAATATCCATCATCTTCAATTTTGGTAGGATAATTGCAAACAAAATCTTTCTTTCATATTTAATGGTTTTCAAGAATCATTTAAGAGTCTAGTTATTTATTAATCACATCTCTAATAGTACTTTCGTTTCAGTTTAATTATCGATGTAGGGTAAAATTTTCGTTTCAAAATAAATGTTGTTTTCGTATGCAAAATTTATTAATAATATTCTCTGGTTTACTGAAATATGGTTAGTATATATGTAATAATATTTTTATTTTGGAAATATATAAAATTAAATACTTTTAATATGTATGCATAAATTTAAAACGACAATTAAAATAAAAACGAAAGGAGTACGATATTAGTGATATCACTACGAAACACAGATCGCTTTGAGAATATCAAAAAAATCTTCTATATACCAAAAAAAGTCCCTACTTTCAAGAATACGTAATGTTTTGGATTGTGCTAATTAATTTTGTTTTCTTTTGTAATTAAGGAATATATAGAAGGATCGAAAGAGGATCAAATATGGGAGGAGGGAGCAATAATAGTCACAATATTGACAACGGGAAGTATGTGAGGTACACTCCTGAACAAGTGGATGCTCTAGAGAGACTCTACAATGACTGTCCTAAACCCAGCTCTATGCGCCGCCAACAGCTAATACGTGAATGTCCTATCCTCTCCAACATCGAACCTAAACAGATCAAAGTCTGGTTCCAAAACCGCAGGTACATTCTTCTTAGTTATCATCATTTTCTTGACATCCAAGAAACCTTATAGTTTGTTAATAGATTTATATACTCTTGTTATTACCGTGACCTTGCAGGTGTAGAGAGAAGCAGCGGAAAGAGGCGTCGCGGCTTCAAGCTGTGAATAGGAAGCTAACCGCGATGAACAAGCTTTTGATGGAAGAGAATGACCGGTTGCAAAAGCAAGTGTCTAACTTGGTTTACGAGAACAGCTATTTTCGCCAACACCCTCAAAACGTATAATACATATTATATAGTTCATCTTTTGATTCATTCACCTGAAACTTGACGTATTAGTTATATGTAGTTGATAAGTTTATATCTGGTTTCTTGTGATTGGGGAACTACAGGGAAACTTGGCGACCACGGATACTAGCTGTGAGTCAGTTGTGACAAGTGGTCAGCATCACTTGACCCCTCAACATCAGCCTCGTGATGCTAGTCCTGCTGGGTAAGCTAAAGTCAACAATCTTTTCGTACTTTCCGTCTTAAATTATTTTTGTTCAATTTTTTTAATTAATTGTATGCCTAAAGAAGTAATGATATTATTTTAAAAGTTAATAGCTCCATTTATATATGTTTAACTTTGTTTTGAAATTACAGGTTCTAAATTTAAAAATAAATTAAAATTTAAAAGTTCTATACTCTAATTTATATATTGATTAGAATTTTAAAAATATATGATTTGTGTTTTAAGAGTCGGGTATGTTCTATTGTTTCACTTGCACGTGTTAAAAGACGGCTATGCTTCTTTTGTGGGTTTTCTTCAGACTATTGTCCATTGCGGATGAAACTTTAACAGAGTTCATTTCAAAGGCCACTGGAACCGCTGTCGAGTGGGTTCAAATGCCTGGGATGAAGGTAACTTACATTAGTCTCTAGCATGTTTTTTTTTCTCGTCAATGATTCAACCATCCTTAATGATAAATGAATCTGCAGCCTGGTCCGGATTCCATTGGAATCGTTGCTATTTCTCATGGATGCACGGGAATCGCAGCTCGTGCCTGTGGCCTCGTGGGTCTTGATCCTACAAGAGTAAGTATTCTCACTTCTTTCTAACTGTTACATCCTCATCAATCAACCAAGAACGTATATAACATTTATGTTTCTTATCTCTCAGGTCGCAGAGATCCTGAAAGATAGGCCTTGTTGGTTGCGTGATTGTAGATCACTTGATATTGTTAACGTCCTCTCCACTGCAAATGGTGGAACCCTTGAACTAATCTACATGCAGGTATTGATGAATGATGATCAAGAAACCTAAAAAACTGAATCAAAACTAAACTAAATCTTCCTCTTCTTTTTTTTCTTTCTTGCTTATGAAAAAGATGTATGCATATTAGGAAGATAATCATAAGTGTCGTACAGATTAACTTCCGTTTGAGTTTATCTAGTTGTCAAATATTATTTGAGTTAGAGATAAGTTCTAATACCTTGTGGACCAAGGTTTTCATCGTTGTGTATATAAACAGAGCGTTTGCTCATTATCAATAAAAGTGAATAGTTTACAAGTCTTTTGTTTCCATCTTTTCATGGTATCAGAGCACAAAAATTCTGAGACCTAATTTTTTTTTCGAAGTTTCGAAGTTTTCCTAGCACATCAAGTCGATGGCTGGTGATGATTCATCTGTTACAAGAAGCAGTACTGCTCAAGTTGAGCAGACTGGTACGAGTCCTACGGCTCCATACTC
>MU108153.1:21679-34297 GCA_012274485.2 Sinapis alba
ATGAATTTGAATTAATCCCAAAGGAGTTATGTTTAAGAAGTTATTCCACTTTTCCTAATCAGGATATCCATGTTTAGCCTATTTGGACATATGGCAAATTCTTCAAGCTCCTAATCAAACCAGGATGAATCACTATGTAAGAAGATTGATTTGGAACCATTATTTAGTGGAGAGTATCCATGAAGTTGATGAAATCCCAAATGAGTTATGTTTAAGAAGTTATTCTACTTTCTAATCAGAATATACATGTTTAGCATGTTTGGACATATGACAAGTTCTTCAAGCTTCTAATCAAACCAGGATGAATCACTAAGTAAAAAGCTTGATTTGGAACCATTAATAAGTGGAGAGTCTATCATGAAGTTATATAAATCTCATAGGAGTTATGTTGAATAAGTTATTTCACTTTCTAATCAGGATATCCATGTTTAGCCTGTTTGGACATATGGCAAGTTCTTCAAGCTTCTAATCAAACCAGGATGAATCTTTATGTAAGAAGCTTGATTTGGAACTATTATTCAGTGTAGAGTATCCATGAAGTTGAATAAATTCAAAAGGAGTTATGTTTAAGAAGTTATTCCACTTTCTAATCAGGATATCCATGTTTAGCCTATTTGGACATATGGCAAGTTCTTCAAGCTCCTAATCAAACCAAGATGAATCACTATGTAAGAATATTGATTTGGAACCATTATTCAGTGTAGAGTATCCATGAAGTTGAATAAATCCTAAAGGAGTTATGTTTAAGAAGTTATTCCACTTTCTAATAAGGATATCCATGTTTAGCCTTTTTGGACATATGGCAAGTTCTTGAAGCTTCTAAACAAACCAAGATGAAACACTATGTAAGAAGCTTGATTTGGAACAATTATTCAGTGGAGAGTATCCATGAAGTTGATAAATCCCAAAGGAGTTATGTTTAAGAAGTTATTCCACTTTCTAATCAGGATATCCATGTTTAGCCTATTTGGACATATGGCAAGTTCTTCAAGCTCCTAATCAAACAAATATGAATCACTATGTAAGAAGATTGATTTGGAACCATTATTCAGTGGAGAGTATCCTTGAAGTTGAATAAATCACAAAGGAGTTATGTTTA
The DNA here is from genome assembly GCA_012274485.2 of Sinapis alba. Classification (NCBI taxonomy): domain Eukaryota; kingdom Viridiplantae; phylum Streptophyta; class Magnoliopsida; order Brassicales; family Brassicaceae; genus Sinapis; species Sinapis alba. The sequence continues at coordinate 22,779 of MU108153.1, forward strand.
AGAAGTTATTCCACTTTCTAATAAGGATATCCATGTTTAGCATGTTTGTACATATTGCAAGTTATTCAAGCTTCTAATAAAACCAGGATAAATCACTATGTAAGAAGCTTGATTTGGAACCATTATTCAATGGAGAGTATCCATGAAGTTGAATAAATTCCAAAGGAGTTATGTTTAAGAAGTTATTCCGTTTTCTAATCAGGATATCCATGTTTAGCCTATTTGGACATATGGCAAGTTCTTCAAGCTCCTAATCAAACCAGGATGAAACACTATGTAAGAAGCTTGATTTGGAACCATTATTCAGTGGAGAGTATCCATGAAGTTGAATAAATCCCAAAGGAGTTATGTTTTAGAAGTTATTCCACTTTCTAACTAGGATATCCATGTTTAGCATGTTTGTGTTGAGTTATGATTGTTGAGAGGAAGGTAATGAAGAGATGGAGTCTTGGAGGTTCAAGGATCAATTAGAGAAGAGAAGTGTTGAGGTTGAGACAGTAACTCCAAAAGTTACCACAGTAACTTTTGGAAAGTTACCAAAGTAACTTTGGAAGAAGGTAAATAAGGCAAGATGAGAAGTTACCTTGCATTTATCCATTCTGGACAGGGGGAGCACGACCAGGGAGAGTAGATAGGGTAAGAGGATAAGGTGACACCACAGCTGGAAAGGAAGAGCTACTTTACAGCCTGTCCAAGCATGTGGAGCCTCTCAGCCAAGTATTTGTATTGACCTCACATGCTTATAGGTCTAGGTTGAATTCATTGAACCTAGACATGATTGTATTCTCTTTATATCTTGTAAGCTCTCATCTGAATCATAATATACAGTTTTGAGTCTCTCTCTCTTGTTCTTAAGTTTCTCTCTCTAGTTCTTGGTGTTCATGATGATTCCTCACTAATCTCTCCATTTCTGTCCAAATCTGTTCTATTCTCTCTGTTTCTTCATCTATCTCTTTCTATTTCTAAATATTTTATGGTATCAGAGCCAGGTTGCTCAGTTTTTGGGTATTGAGTTTGCAAGTCTTCAGCTTCATTTCAAGATTCAATCTTTGGTGTTCATCTGAGTCAAGGAAGGCAAGATGGAAGGAAACAAGATCATGGCTGTTCCTGTGGTTTTGAAAGGTGGTGGTAACTACCTGTTGTGGTCTAGGCTGGTGAAGACAGCCATTGGGAGCAAGGGTTTATGGTCTCATATCACTGATGGAGGTCCAAAACCAGTTGCTGGTGATGATGGAGGTGAAAAGGAGCTTGCTTTGGTCGACCAAGATAAGTGGGCTCAAGAGGATCTGATGGTGTTATCTGTGATACAAGGATCTCTTGAAGCCTCAATCCTTGAAGCTTATAGCTACTGTGAGACTCCAAAGGCCTTGTGGGAGACACTCCAGAAGGTATATGGGAACATTTCCAATCTGAGCAGGGTGTTTGAGGTGAAGAGAGCCATCAATACACTGGTGCAAGAAGAGGTTGAGTTCACCAAACACTTGGGTAAGTTCAGAGCTCTTTGGTCTGAGCTGGAGATGCTAAGACCCAACACTACTGATCAGGAGACACTCATGGAGAGGCGTGAGCAAGATCAAGTGTTTGGGTTGCTGTTGACTCTGAATCCTGCCTTTAATGATGTGATCAAGCACATATTGAGGTCCTCTAAGCTTCCATCTCTAGAGGAAGTATGTGCTCAAATCCAGAAGGAGGAAGGGTCACTTGGGTTATTTGGAGGCAAAGGAGACTTGTCTCTAGCTAACAAAGCTGAGATTGTGCAAGCTAATAAAGCAATGTACAGGACTGAAGACAGGAAGTATGGTGATGATAGGAGGTTTGGAGGCAACTGTGATCATTGCAAGAAGCCTGGTCACAAGAGGAGTCAGTGTTGGATCCTCCATCCCCATCTTAAACCACCAAAGTTCATGAAAGAAAGGGAAGCTAGAGCTCATCTGTCTGAAGCAAGTGAGGCTGGTTCATCTGGTACTGGGTCAAACCTGCGAGGTGGAGAAAGTGAAGGGAAGGCCTTAGCTTCTCAACATACTGCCCTGAAGAGCATGGAGAATGAAGTCATCAGGAAGTCTGATATTGAGGCTCTAATCAAAGCTCTCAAGGAGTCTGGTAACCCTCTTGGAAATATCCTTGGTTATTCATATGCTGCTTATAGAGTTCCTAGAACCATTGATAGGTTGCTGGATAGTACAAACTCTTTATCTGGAATCATTGATAGGTTGCTAGTGAAACCAAGCTCATTAGACAATGGAAATGAATCACCTAGGATCTACACTGCTCAGAATGTGACTAAACCATTGATTGTTGATTCTGGTGCCTCTCACCATATGATTAGTGACACTAGTCTTATTAAAGATTTAGAACCTGCTCATGGTCATGTAATGATTGCAAATGGTGATAAGGTTCCTATTAAAGGAATAGGTAATCTAAAACTGTTTGAAAAAGAATCTAGAGCTTTCTATATGCCTGAGTTTACTTCTAATCTTTTATCTGTTAAAAGGTGCACCACTGATCTTCAATGTAATGTTATCTTTAGTCCTGATGATGTTAAGTTTCAGGATATTAAAAGCAGTGAGATGATTGGAAGAGGAGTTACCAAGGGAGAACTATATATGCTTGAAGACTTAGCTCCTGTTTCTAGTTCTATTTACTCTTTCAAGTCTGTTCTGAATAATGATGCATTGTGGCATTCTAGATTAGGTCACCCTCATGTTAGAGCTTTAAGTTTGATGTTACCAGGTGTTGTATTTGAAAATAACGATTGTGAAGCTTGTGTGTTAGGCAAACATTGTAAGACTGTTTTCCAGAAATCATCCACTTTCTATGAACACTGCTTTGATTTAGTTCACGCTGGTGTTTGGACTGCACCATGTTTGTGTAGAGAGAACTATAAGTACTTTGTTACATTCATAGATAAAAAATCTAAAAACACCTGGATAACACTCATTCAAACTAAGGATAGAGTTCTTGATGCATTTAAGAATTTTCAAAGCTATGTGTCTAACCATTACAATGCCAAGATAAAGATTTTCAGGTCTGATAATGGTGGGGAATACAAAAGCAATGCTTTCAAGCAACACCTAGCTCAACATGGGATCTTACATCAGACTAGCTGCCCTTATACTCCTTAGGAAAATGGAGTGGCTGAGAGGAAGAACAAGCATCTTATGGAAGTAGGAAGGTCAATGATGTTCCAAACTAATGTACCAAAGAGGCACTGGAGTGATGCTGTGATGACTGCCTGCTACCTCATCAATAGGATACACACCAGGGTGCTAGAGGAGCAGTCGCCATTTGAGGTCCTAAACAGAACCAAGCCATCTTTGAATCATCTAAGGGTATTCGGATGTGTGTGCTTTGTCATGGTGCCTAGTGAGATGAGGAATAAACTGGAACCAAAGAGTACTAGGGCCATGTTCATTGGGTATTCAACAACTCAGAAAGGGTATAAATGCTTTGATTCCAAGACTAGAAGAGTTCTTATTTCCAGAGGTGTGAAGTTCATGGAGACACAAGGGTATTATGAAGAGAAGAGCTGGAATGATTTAAAGGATCTTTCTCAAGAGGTTGATAAGACCACCAGCCTGAGGCATATTTTGGAGACTCTTGGAATCAATATGAACCCGGATCAGAGAAGAAGGGAAATACCTAAGCCCCATGAAGCTGAAGACACATCACACATTGATCTTGAAGGGGGAAATGAACCTGAGGGGGAAGATCATGGAGAAAGAAATTCAGGTAGTCCAAATCAAGATGTGATGCAAAATGAAGTTGGTACTGAGAGGAATGATCAAGATGAGGATCATGAAGAAGAAGAAGGTCAATCCAGTCATATGCAAGAAGAAGTTCAACCTGCTGAGGTTGATGAACCTGTAGTGGCTCCATTGAGAAGGAGAACAAGGGTTAGGAAGGACCCATCAAATTAGGTGAATACAAGGGTGTATTTTAATGCTCAAGCTGTTGAACATCCAAGTCAGGCTGTGTGCTCATTTGCTGAGTTTCCTAGTGAGCATTGTGTTTTCATGACCAGTCTGGATATGAGTCATGTTCCAAGATCTTATGAGGAGGCCATAGAAGACAAAGAATGGAAGAAATCTGTTGGTGATGAGGCAGATGCTATGATAAGGAATGAGACATGGTATGAAAGTGAGTTACCAAAAGGGAAGAAGGCTGTATCAAGTAGATGGATCTTTACCATTAAGTACTTGCCAAATGGGAAGATAGAGAGGCGCAAAACCAGATTGGTAGCTAGAGGATTCACACAAACCTATGGAGAGGATTACATTGATACTTTTGCTCCAGTGGCCAAGCTTCATACCATTCGGATTATCTTGTCCATTGCAACAAATCTTGAGTGGGGTTTATGGCAAATGGATGTGAAGAATGCTTTTCTTCAGGGGGAGCTTGAAGATGAAGTGTATATGCATCCTCCACCTGGTCTTGAAGGTCTTGTGAAGCCAGGAAATGTATTGAGATTGAAGAAAGCCATTTATGGATTGAAACAATCCCCTAGAGCCTGGTATACTAAGCTTAGCACTACTCTGAATGGGCGTGGGTTTAGAAGGTCAGAATTGGATCATACTCTCTTCACTCTCACTACACTTTCAGGTATCATTGTTCTACTTGTCTATGTTGATGATATCATCATAACAGGGAGTGACAAAGTGGGTATACAAGCCACAAAGGATTTTCTTAAATCTGTGTTTGAAATCAAAGATTTGGGAGAAATGAAATACTTCCTTGGGATTGAGATATGTAGGTCCAAAGAAGGTTTGTTCATGTCCCAAAGAAAGTATACACTTGATCTTTTGAAAGATGCAGGTAAACTTGGAGGAAAGACAGCCAAGATGCCACTTGAAGATGGATATAAGCTTCCACGAGAGGGGGAGATTGAAGACAGCAAGCCCTTCCATGATGCCAAGCTTTATAGAAAGCTTGTTGGTAAGTTGATCTACTTAACTATCACAAGACCTGATATATGTTTTGCTGTGAATCAGGTGAGCCAACATATGCAAGTACCAAAGGAGCATCATTGGAACATGGTGGACAGGATATTGAGCTATCTGAATGGATCACCAGGCCAAGGAGTATGGATGGGATGCAATGGAAGCACTGAAGTGGTTGGCTACTGTGATGCTGATTGGGCTGGTGATAGAGCTGACAGGAGGTCCACCACAGGATATTGCACCTTCATTGGAGGGAACCTAGTTACTTGGAAGAGCAAGAAGCAGAAAGTGGTGTCATGCTCCAGTGCTGAAGCTGAGTATAGGGCAATGCTGAAGCTGACCAATGAGCTTATCTGGATAAAAGGGATACTGAAGCATTTGGACATTGAGCAGGCTACTCCAATGACAATGCATTGTGACAACCAAGCTGCCATTCACATTGCTACAAATTCAGTGTTCCATGAGAGGACCAAGCATATTGAGGTCGATTGTCACAAGGTGAGGCAGATGATTGTCCTTGGAGTGATTCTGCCATGTTATACAAGGAGTGAAGATCAGCTTGCAGATGTGTTTACTAAGGCTGCAAAACAGAAGACCATTGAGTCCATTCATATCAGGTTGGGGCTCATTGATCTTAACCCCAGCAGCAGTTAAGTCCCTTAGTCATGAGTTCTTCACTCTTTTTCCCTCATCAAGGTTTTGTCCCAATGGGTTTTCCTTGGTGAGGTTTTTAATGAGAAAGAACTCATGGCTTCCAAGCTTGACCACTACATTGTCAAGCTTGAGGGGGAGTGTTGAGTTATGATTGTTGAGAGGAAGGTAATGAAGAGATGGAGTCTTGGAGGTTCAAGGATCAATTAGAGAAGAGAAGTGTTGAGGTTGAGACAGTAACTCCAAAAGTTACCACAGTAACTTTTGGAAAGTTACCAAAGTAACTTTGGAAGAAGGTAAATAAGGCAAGATGAGAAGTTACCTTGCATTTATCCATTCTGGACAGGAGGAGCACGACCAGGGAGAGTGGATAAGGTAAGAGGATAAGGTGAGACCACAGCTGGAAAGGAAGAGCCACTTTACAGCCTGTCCAAGCATGTGGAGCCTCTCAGCCAAGTATTTGTATTGACCTCACATGCTTATAGGTCTAGATTGAATTCATTGAACCTAGACATGATTGTATTCTCTTTATATCTTGTAAGCTCTCATCTGAATCATAATATACAGTTTTGAGTCTCTCTCTCTTGTTCTTAAGTTTCTCTCTCTAGTTCTTGGTGTTCATGATGATTCCTCACTAATCTCTCCATTTCTGTCCAAATCTGTTATATTCTCTCTGTTTCTTCATCTATCTCTTTCTATTTCTAAATATTTTATCAAGTTCTTCAAGCTTCTAATAAAACCAGGATGAATCACTATGTAAGAAGCTTGATTTGGAACCATTATTCAGTGGATAGTGTCCATGAAGTTGAATAAATCTCATAGGAGGTATGTTAAAGAAGTTATTCCACTTTCTAATCAGGATATCCATTTTTAGACTGTTTGGACATATGGCAATGTCTTTAAGTTTCTAATCAAACCAGGATGAATTACTATGTAAGAAGCTTGTTTTGAAACCATTAGTCAGTGGAGAGTCTTTCATGAAGTTGGATAAATCCCATAGGAGGTATGTTGATGAAGTTATTCCACTTTCTAATCAGGATATCCATGTTTAGACTGTTTGGACATATGGCAAGTTCTTCAAGCTTCTAATCAAACCATGATGACTCACTATGGAAGAATCTTGAATTGGAACCATTAATCAGTGGAAAGTGTCCATGAAGTTGAATAAATCCCATAGGAGGTATGTTAAAGAAGTTATTCCACTTTCTAACCAGTATATTCATGTTTAGCCTGTTTGGACATATGTCAAGTTCTTCAAGCTTCTAATCAAACCAGGATGAATAACTATGTAAAAAGCTTGATTTGGAACCATTAATCAGTGGATAGTGTCCATGAAGTTGAATAAATCCCATAGGATGTATGTTAAAGAAGTTATTCCACTTTCTAATCAAGATATCCATGTTTTGACTGTTTGAACATATGGCAAATTCTTCAAGCTTCTAATCAAGCCAAGATGAATCACTATGTAAGAAGCTTGATTTGGAACCATTAGTCAGTGGAGAGTCTTTCATAAAGTTGGATAAATCTCATAGGAGTTATCTTGAAGAAGTTAGTCCACTTTCTAATCACGATATCCAATTTTAGACTGTTTGGACATATGGCAAGTTCTTCAAGTTTCTAATCACACCAGGGTGAATTACTATGTAAGAAGCTTGATTTGGAACCATTAGTCAGTGGAGAGTCTTTCATGAAGTTGGATAAATCCCATAGGAGGTATGTTGAAGAAGTTATTCCACTTTCTAATCACGATATCCACGTTTAGACTATTTGGACATATAGCAAGTTTTTCAAGCTTCTAATCAAACCAAGATGACTCACTATGGAAGAAGCTTGATTTGGAACCATTAATCAGTGAAGAGTCTTTCATGAAGTTGGATAAATCTCATAAGAGTTATGTTGAAGAAGTTATTTCACTTTCTAATCAGGATATCCATGTTTTGACTGTGTGAACATATGACAAATTCTTCAAGCTTCTAATCAAGCTTGGATGAATCACTATGTAAGAAGCTTGATTTGGAACCATTAATCAGTGGAGAGTGTCCATGAAATTGAATAAATCCCATAGGAGGTATGTTAAAGAAGTTATTACACTTTCTAATCAGGATATCCATGTTTAGCCTGTTTGGATATATGGCAAGTTCTTCAAGCTTCTAATTAAACCAGGATGAATCACTATGTAAGAAGCTTGATTTGGAACCATTAATCAGTGGATAGTTTCCATGAAGTTGGATAAATCCCATAAGAGGTATGTTGAAGAAGTTATTCCACTTTCTAATCAGGATATCCATGTTTAGCCTGTTTGGACATATGGCAAGTTCTTCAAGTTTCTAATCAAACCAGGATGAATTACTATGTAAGAAGCTTGATTTGGAACCATTAGTCAGTGGAGAGTCTTTCATGAAGTTGGATAAATCCCATAGGAGGTATGTTGAAGAAGTTATTCCACTTTCTAATCAGGATATCCATGTTTAGACTGTTTCTACATATGGAAAGTTCTTCAAGCTTCTAATCAAACCAGGATAACTTACTATGTAAGAATCTTGATTTGGAACCAGTAATCAGTGAAAAGTGTCCATGAAGTTGAATAAATCCCATAGGAGGTATGTTAAAGAAGTTATTCTACTTTTTAATCAGGATATCCATGTTTAGCTTGTTTGGACATATGGCAAGTTCTTCAAACTTCTAATCAAATCAGGATGAATCACTATGTAAGAAGCTTGATTCAGAACCATTATTCAGTGGAGAGTGTCCATGAAGTTTAATAAATCCCATAAGAGGTATGTAAAAGAAGTTATTCCACTTTCTAATCAGGATATCCATGTTTAGCATGTTTGGACATATGGCAAGTTCTTCAAGCTTCTAATCAAACCAGGATGAATCACTATGTAAGAAGCTTGATTGGGAACCATTAATCAGTGGAGAGTCTTTCATGAAGTTGGATAAATCTCATAGGAGTTATGTTGAAGAAGTTATTCCACTTTCTAATCAGGATATCCATGTTTAGACTGTTTGGACATATGGCAAGTTCTTCAAGCTTCTAATCAAACCAGGATGAATTACTATGTAAGAAGCTTGATTTGGAACCATTACTCAGTGGAGAGTCTTTCATGAAGTTGGATTAATCTTATAGGAGTTATGTTGAAGAAGTTATTCCACTTTCTAATCAGGATATCCATGTTTAGACTGTTTGGACATATGGCAAGTTCCTCAAGCTTCTAATCAAACGAGGATGACTAACTATGGAAGAATCTTGATTTGGAACCATTAATCAGTTGAAAGTGTCCATGAAGTTGAATAAATCCCATAGGAGGTATGTTAAAGAAGTTATTCCACTTTCTAATCAGGATATCCATGTTTAGCTTGTTTGGACATATGGCAAGTTCTTCAAACTTCTAATCAAATCAGGATGAATCACTATGTAAGAAGCTTGATTCGGAACCATTATTCAGTGGAGAGTGTCCATGAAGTTTAATAAATCCCATAAGAGGTATGTAAAAGAAGTTATTCCACTTTCTAATCAGGATATCCATGTTTAGCATGTTTGGACATATGGCAAGTTCTTCAAGCTTCTAATCAAACCAGGATGAATCACTATGTAAGAAGCTTGATTTGGAACCATTAATCAGTGGAGAGTCTTTCATGAAGTTGGATAAATCTCATAGGAGTTATGTTGAAGAAGTTATTCCACTTTCTAATCAGGATATCCATGTTTAGACTGTTTGGACATATGGCAAGTTCTTCAAGTTTCTAATCAAACCAGGATGAATCACTATGTAAGAAGCTTGATTTGGAACCATTAATCAGTGGAGAGTGTCCATGAAGTTGAAAATCCCATAGTAGGTAAGTTAAAGAAGTTATTCCACTTTCTAATCAGTATATCCATGTTTAGCCTGTTAGGACATATAGCAAGTTCTTCAAGCTTCTAATCAAACCAGGATGAATCACTATGTAAGAAGCTTGATTTGGAACCATTAATCAGTGGAGAGTCTTTCATGAAGTTGGATAAATCTCATAGGAGTTATGTTGAAGAAGTTATTCCACTTTCTAGTCAGGATATCCATGTTTCGACTGTTTGAACATATGGCAAATTCTTCAAGCTTCTAATCAAGCCATGATGAATCACTATGTAAGAAGCTTGATTTGGAACCATTAATCAGTAAAGAGTATCCATGAAGTTGAATAAATCCCATAGGAGGTATGTTAAAGAAGTTATTTCACTTTCTAATCAGGATATCCATGTTTAGCATGTTTGGACATATGGCAGTTCTTCAAGCTTCTAATCAAACCAGGATGAATCACTATGTAAGAAGCTTGATTTGGAACCATTAAACAGTGGAGAGTGTCCATGAAGTTGAATAAATCCCATAAGAGGTATGTCAAAGAAGTCATTCCACTTTCTAATCGGGATATCCATGTTTAGCCTGTTTGGACATATGGCAAGTTATTCAAGCTTCTAATCAAACCAGAATGAATCACTATGTAAGAAGCTTGATTTTTGAACCATTAATCAGTGGAGAGTCTTTCATGAAGTTGGATAAAACTCATAGGAGTTATGTTGAAGAAGTTATTCAACTTTCTAACAGGGATATCCATGTTTAGACAGTTTTGACATATGGCAAGTTCTTCAAGTTTCTAATCAAACCAGGATGAATCACTATGTAAGAAGCTTGATTTGGAACCATTAATCAGTGAAGAGTCTTTCATGAAGTTGGATAAATCTGATAGGAGTTATGTTAAAGAAGTTATTCCACTTTCTTATCAGAATATCCATGTTTTGACTGTTTGGACATATGGCAAATTCTTCAAGCTTCTAATCAAGCCAGGATGAATCACTATGTAAGAAGCTTGATTTGGAACCATTAATTAGTGGAGAGTGTCCATGAAGTTGAATAAATCCCATGGGAGGTATGTTAAAGAAGTTATTCCACTTTCTAATCAGATTATCCATGTTTAGCCTGTTTAGACATATGACAAGTTCTTCAAGCTTCTAATCAAACTATGATGAATCACTATGTAAGAAGCTTGATTTGTAACCATTAATCAGTGGAGAGTGTCCATGAAGTTGAATAAATCCCATAAGAGGTATGTTAAAGAAGTTATTCCATTTTCGAATCAGGATATTCATGTTTAGTCTGTTTGGACATATGGCAAGTTATTCAAGATTGTAATCAAACCAGGATGACTCACTGTGTAAGAAGCTTGATTTGGAACCATTAATCAATGGATAGTGTCCATGAAGTTGAATAAAGCCCACAGGAGGTATGTTAAGGAAGTTATTGCACTTTCTAATCAAGATATTCATGTTTAGCCTGTTTGGTCAGATGCCAAGTTATACCAGCTTCTAATCAAACCAAGATGAATCACTATGTAAGAAGCTTGATTTTGAACCATTAATCAGTGGAGAGTCTTTCATAAAGTTGGTTAAATCTCTTAGGAGTTATGTTGAAGAAGTTATTCCACTTTCTAATCAGGATATCCATGTTTAGACTGTTTGGACATATGGCAAGTTCTTCAAGTTTCTAATCACACCAGGATTAATTACTATGTAAGAAGCTTTATTTGGAACCATTAGTCAGTGGAGAGTCTTTCATGAAGTTGGATAAATCCCATAGGAGGTATGTTGAAGAAGTTATTCCACTTTCTAATCTGGATATCCACGTTTAGACTATTTGGACATATAGCAAGTTTTTCAAGCTTCTAATCAAACCATGATGAATCACTATGTAAGAAGCTTGATTTGGAACCATTAATCAGTGGAGAGTGTCCATGAAGTTGAAAAATCCCATAGTAGGTAAGTTAAAGAAGTTATTCCACTTTCAAATCAGGATATCCATGTTTAGACTGTTTGGACATATTGCAAGTTCTTTAAGCTTCTAATCAAATCAGGATGAATCACTATGTAAGAAGCTTGATTTGGAACCATTAATCAGT
>MU108156.1:0-30148 GCA_012274485.2 Sinapis alba
TTACTCGTCTTCTCCCGTTTTCTCATAGTTGCTCTTCAGAAACTCCCAAACTCTCCCGGCGATCTCTGTCTCTCTCCGATTTGGTTATCGACATGGCAACTCCGATGGTAGAAGACACGTCAAGCTTCGAAGAGGATCAACTCGCATCCATGTCCACCGAGGATATCGTTAGAGCTACTCGCCTCCTCGACAACGAGATTCAAATCCTCAAGGTTCCGACCCATACCTCTCCCGATCTCCCTTTAGCTTATATTACTTCTTCGTAACTACATGATTGATCCTTAGTGCATAATTTGGGATTCAGCAATTGCTTTTAAAAATTCGAATTAGATCTTGCTGCTATGTGGTCTAGGGTCTAGGGTTTGAGTTAATTGCAATCCTTTCATTTACTATTATCTCAAAGTTTAGATTTTTAACACAGCAGTAGTTGAATTCATTGGAAGTTGCTGATCTTTGTGTGTTTTGGGGATACAGGAAGACGCACAAAGAACAAATCTAGAATGCGATTCTTACAAGGAGAAGATAAAAGAGAATCAGGAGAAGATTAAACTCAACAAGCAGCTTCCTTACTTGGTTGGCAACATTGTCGAGGTACTACTAATCTCTCTCTACATCCTTGCGTTATGCCCTGTATAACTGTTATGTTCCTTATTAGATCTTGGAGATGAATCCGGAAGATGATGCTGAAGAAGACGGTGCTAATATTGATCTTGACTCTCAAAGGAAGGGAAAGTGTGTTGTCTTGAAAACCTCTACACGTCAGGTTAGAGACTCCTATAACCATTTTTAATATATATTTCCGGTTTAGTTTCTGAGCAAATCCTTTTACTTGCAGACAATCTTTCTACCAGTTGTTGGTCTCGTGGATCCCGACAGCTTAAAGCCTGGGGACTTAGTTGGAGTGAACAAAGACAGTTACCTGATTTTGGATACTTTACCATCTGAGTATGACTCTCGGGTTAAAGCCATGGAGGTTGATGAGAAACCAACCGAAGATTACAATGACATTGGAGGACTGGAGAAGCAGGTTCGTTTTTTTAATCCCCTTGTGTTTATTTAACGTATTGAATCTAAGGTGTTTATTTTCCGAAACAGATCCAAGAGCTTGTAGAGGCGATTGTGCTTCCCATGACGCACAAAGAGCGTTTCGAGAAGCTTGGTGTTCGTCCACCAAAAGGAGTGCTCTTGTATGGTCCTCCAGGGACTGGTAAAACTTTAATGGCTCGTGCTTGTGCAGCACAAACCAATGCTACTTTCCTTAAATTGGCAGGCCCTCAATTGGTTCAGGTAACTTTATTTATCTTAGTGCTACATTTGGTGGAGAGAGGTATAGAATGATAGCAGTGTAATTTGATTGTCTGAATGTATGCAGATGTTTATTGGAGATGGAGCAAAACTTGTCCGTGATGCCTTTCAACTAGCAAAAGAGAAAGCTCCATGCATCATCTTCATTGATGAGATAGATGCAATCGGTACAAAGCGTTTTGACAGGTATAAAACTATATTTGTTGATTCTGGTTCTTCTATATATATATATAACTTCAGCAGCAGTTCGCTAACTACGTTCTTTGGCTGAGAGTGCAGTGAAGTAAGCGGAGACAGGGAAGTGCAGAGGACTATGTTGGAGCTGCTTAACCAGCTTGATGGATTCAGTAGCGATGAGCGTATTAAGGTGAGAGTCTTGTCCATTCTAGTATATGCTCACACAAAGAAACAGTAACAATCAAACCTCGTAAATGTTTCAGGTGATTGCAGCCACTAACCGTGCAGATATTTTGGACCCGGCACTTATGCGTTCTGGTCGGCTAGACAGGAAGATTGAGTTCCCACATCCAACAGAAGAAGCAAGAGCCAGAATCTTGCAGGTTTGTTTCTCCCTTGATAGATTAAAAAGCACACATTAAACTCAACTAATCCCAAACTTAATGCAATCAGATTCACTCGAGGAAGATGAATGTCCACCCGGACGTCAACTTTGAGGAGCTTGCAAGATCAACAGACGATTTCAATGGCGCTCAACTGAAAGCAGTATGTGTAGAGGCTGGCATGTTAGCTCTTCGTCGGGATGCCACAGAGGTAATAAGATACAAGAGTATCTTGGTGTTATGCTTCTTTATGATTGAAGGTTAGTCTGTTTTTTTTAAAAAAATGGGTTCTCTCTTGTTTCTCAGGTAAACCATGAGGACTTCAATGAAGGTATCATCCAAGTCCAGGCCAAGAAGAAAGCAAGCTTGAACTACTACGCCTAATCTCTCTCCCCATCAGTTCTATCTCTCTTTGCCTTGTTTTCTTCAACTTGTTTTACATTCGGATTTGGATATTTTTCATATTTTCGCAAATCAGGATATCTATTATCGAACCAAATTTAGTTGTGAAATCTATAAGTAGTATGGTCTCTCAAGATTTATCCATTCAAAAAAATTGTAGCTTTTGAAGAAGAAAAAAAAAGATAAGAGAGATAATCAACACTTATCTCCTTACAAACCCATAGGCTTTTTCTTAAAGCATTGGCAGAATTATCAAATTATTGATTACATCATGCATATAATATCTATTCTATTAGACATGATGAATAAACATCGATTCCACGATAAAACTTTTTTCTACATGTAATGGATATGTTTTTTCCGTAGCAAATGATCATAACCAACGGTTCTGTTTACATCACATTAAAACTTTTGAAACGTTTAGAGCATGATTATCCCAGAGATCCCAAAAGGTATCTCTTATTTTTACTTTTTTTTTTCTTTTTTTTTGATAAAGGGGTCTCTCTCTCCCGTTCCTTTCTCAGAGACGATAACATTGACAAAAAGAGAAGAGGAGAGATGTAATAATAATAATAGTAATGGTGGGAATTAAAAGGGAACGTGAGATTATGAATTATTTATGGCTTTGATTAGTAGCTATGCGGAATGGTAGAATGGCGTGTTCATTCCGCAACATTTTGTTGATTGACAAAATATTTGCGGAATCGCGTTTCACACGCCATTCTGCATAGCTACCAATCAAAGCCATAAATAATTCATAATCTCACGTTCCTTTTTAATTCCCACCATTACTATTATTATTATTATTACATCTCCCCTCTTCTCTTTCAAAAAAATTCAAATTGAATCTAGTCTCCGTTCATACGGATTTCATACATTCCATCTGTCAATGTTATCGTCTCTGAGAAAGAAACGGCAGAGAAACCCCTATAATCTAAAATAAATAACACTTTCTTTGAGAAAGGAACGACAGAGAGAGACGTGAGAAGTTGAGCTATCAGATATGTCTTGTAGGTGTTTCCCTTGGGCGGTGGCGGTGGCAGTGGAAAAAAATAGAAGAGCAAAATGATCGATGGAGAAGAATAAGAAGAAGGAGAAGAGGAAGGGAATTAATTGGGTTGGAGATGAGTGAATAAAATATTGATCCTCTATGCTTCAACATCTTTTTCAGATTCTGGGAATTCTTCTTCCTCTTTTTAATTTAATATGTCTTTAAATTTTAGTCCGTAAATATTATGAGAAAGCGAGGGAGAGAGTGATGACGTAAACAATATGAGAACGCAGGGAAGAGACTGATGACGTGTCAATTTTTCAGGGTTCAGAAGATGATGACATGGCGCCCTCACAGAAGAGAGGCAGCTACTTTATACATATATATATAGATTCTTTATTTGTATTGATGTATGCTAAACTCCCTTACAGGGTAAATAGACATTATTTCAAATTTTTAAACAATTAATTTAATAAATTTTCATATACTGCAAAAATTAGTGGAAAAACCACTAAAATATCGATTCTCTAGAGAAACAGAAACAACAAAGAATCTAAACTTCTTTCACCATCATCATACGCTAGTGAATGATGCAACTATGTATTAAAACAAGATTGTCATAATTTTTGAATTTTTCTTAAAATAGGTGAATTAAAACACATACGAAAATATTGAGTTTTTGGTAAATGTTCTATATACAAAATTTTATAGTCTTTAATGTTTTTTAAAATTACTAACCAGATTCTTTATTTATATTAATGTATGTTGAACTCTCTTTCAGGGTAAATGGACATCATTTCATATTTTTAAACAATTAATTTAATAAATTTCATATACTGCAAAGAAAGTAGTAGAAAAACCACTAAAATATCGATTCTCTAGAGAAACGGAGACAACAAAGGATCTAAACATCTTTCACCATCATCCTACATTAGTGAACGATGCAACTATGCACTAAAACAAAATTGTCATAATTTTTGAATTTTTCTTAAATAGGTGGGTTAACCCCTACGAAAATATTGAGCTTTTCGGTAAATGATGTATTAACCAAAGATTATTAACCCCTATGAAAATATTGAGTTTTTCGGAAATGCTCTAAATACCAAATTTTATAGTTTTTAATGTTTTTAAAATTTTAAACCATATTATTTATTTGTATTAATGTATGCTAAACTCTCTTTCAGGGTAAATGGACATCATTTCAAATTTTTAAACAATTAATTTAATAAATTTTCATATATTGCAAAAGTTAGTGAAAAAAACACTAAATTATCGATTCTCTAGAGAAACAAAGACAACAAAGGATCCAAACCTCTTTCACCATCATCCTACGTTAGTGAACGATGCAACTATGCATTAAAACAAGATTGTCATAATTTTTGATTTTTTCTTAAAATTGGTGGGTTAACCCCTATGAAAATATTGAGTTTTTCGGAAATGCTCTATATACCAAATTTATAGTTTTTAAAATTTATAACCATATTCTTTATTTGTATTAATGTATGCTAAACTCTCTTTAAGGGTAAATGGACATCATTTCAAAATTTTAAACAATTAATTTAAAAATTTTTCATATACTGCAAAAGTTAGTGGAAAAACCACTAAAATATCATTTCTCTAGAGAAACAGAGACAACAAAGGATCTAAATCTCTTTCACCATCATCCTACGTTAGTGAACGATGCAACTATGCATTAAAACAAGATTGCCATAATTTTTGATTTTTTCTTAAAATAGGTGGATTAACCCCCTATGAAAATATTGATTTGGTATATAGAGCATTTCCGAAAAACTCAATATTTTCATAGGGGTTAACCCACTTATTTTAAGAAAAATTCAAAAATTATGACAATCTAGTTTTAATGCATAGTTGCATCGTTCATTAACATAGGATGATGGTGAAAGAGCTTTAGATCCTTTGTTGTCTCCGTTTCTCTAGAGAATCGATATTTTAGTGGTTTTTCCACTAACTTTTGCAGTATATGAAAATTTATTAAATTAATTGTTTAAAAATTTGAAATGATGTCCATTTAATCTGAAAGAGAGTTTAGCATACATTAATACAAATAATGAATATGGTTATAAATTTTAAAAACATTAAGAACTATAAAATTTGGTATATAAAGCATTTTCGAAAAACTCAATATTTTCATAGGGGTGTTAACCCATCAATTTTAAGAAAAAATCAAAAATTATGACAATGTTGTTTTAATGCATAGTTGCATCGTTCACTAACGTAGGATGATGGTGAAAGAGGTTTAGATCCTTTGTGGTCTCCGTTTCTCTAGAGAATCGATATTTTAGTGGTTTTTCTACTACTTTTTGCAGTATATGAAGTTTTATTAAATTATTTGTTTAAAAAATAGAAATGATGTCCATTTACCCTAAAAGAGAGTTTAGCATACATTAATACAAATAAAGAATAAGGCTATAATCTTTTAAAAACATTAAAAATTATAAGCTTTGGTTAATACATCATTTACCGAAAAGCTCAATATTTTTGTATGGGTTAACCCATTTATTTTAAGAAAAACTCAAAAATTATGACAATTTTGTTTTAGTGCATAGTTGCATCGTTCACTAACGTAGGATGATATTGAAATAGGTTTAGATCCTTTGTTGTCTCCGTTTCTCTAGAGAATCAATATTTTAGTGGTTTTTCTACTACTTTCTTTGCAGTATATGAAAATTTATTAAATTAATTGTTTAAAAATATGAAAGGATGTCCATTTACCCTGAAAGAGAGTTTAACATACATTAATACAAATAAAATGTGGTTAGTAGTTTTAAAAAACATTAAAGACTATACAATTTTGGTATATAGAGCATTTACCGAAAACTCAATATTTTCATAGGGGTTAATCCACCTATTTTAAGAAAAATTCAAAAATTATGAAAATCTTGTTTTAATGCATAGTTGCAACATTCACTAACGTAGGATGATGGTGAAGAGTTTTAGATCCTTTGTTGTCTCCGTTTCTCTAGAGAATCGATATTTTAGTGGTTTTTCCACTAACTTTTGCAGTACATGAAAATTTATTAAATAAATTGTTTAAAATTTTGAAATTATGTCCATTTACCCTAAAAGAGAGTTTATCATACATTAATACACATAAAGAATAAGGTTATAAATTTTTAAAAACATTAAAAACTATAATCTTTGATTAATATATCATTTACCGAAAAGCTCAATTTTTTAATATAACCCACCAATTTTAAAAAAAATTCAAAAATTATGACAATTTTGTTTTAGTGCATAGTTGCATCGTTCACTAATGTATGATGATGGTGAAAGATGTTTAGATCCTTTGTTGTCTCCGTTTCTCTAGAGAATCGATATTTTAGTGGTTTTTCTACTACTTTTTTTGCTGTATGTGAAAATTTATTAAATCAATTGTTTAAAAATATGAGATTATGTCCATTTACCCTGAAAGAGAGTTTAGCATATATTATTAAAAATAAAGAATGTGGTTAGTTATTTTCAAAAACATTAAAGACTGTAAAATTTGGTATATAGAGCATTTAGAGAAAACTCAATATTTTCATAGGGGGTTAACCCACCTATTTTAAGAAAAAATCAAAAATTATGGCAATCTTGTTTTAATGCATAGTTGCATCGTTACCTAACATCGTAGAGAAAAGTAGTAGAAAAACAATTAATTAGGGTAAATGGACATCATTTATAACTTTTAAACAAATAATTTAATAAAACTTCATATAACGCAAAAATTAGTAGGATAACCACTAAAATTATATATTCTCTAGAGAAACAAAGACAACAAAGGATCCAAACCTCTTTCACCATAATCCTATGTTAGTGAACGATGCAACTATGCATTAAAACAAGATTATCATAATTTTTGATTTTTTCTTAAAATTGGTTGGTTAACCCCTATGAAAATATTGAGTTTTTCGGAAATGCTTTTTATACCAAATTTTATAGTTCTTAGTGTTTTTAAAATTTGTAACCATATTATTTATTTGAATTAATTTATGCTAAACTCTCTTTAGGGTAAATGGACATCATTTCAATTTTTTAAACAATTAATTTAATAAATTTTCACATACTGCAAAAGTTAGTGGAAAAACCACTAAAATATCGATTCTCTAGAGAAATTGAGACAAAAAAACGATCTAAACGTCTTTCACCATCATCCTATGTTAGTGAACGATGCAACTATGCATTAAAACAAGATTGTCATAATTTTTGAATTTTTATTAAAAAATGTGGGTTAACCCCTATGAAAATATTAACTTTTCGATAAATGCTCTATATACCAAATTTTATAGTCTTTAATGTTTTTGAAAATAACTAACCATATTCTTTATTTGTATTAATTTATTCTAAACTCTCTTTCAGGGTAAATGGACATCATTTCATTTTTTTAAACAATTAATTTAATAATTTTCACATACTGCAAAACACTAGTAGGAAAAACACTAAAATAACGATTCTCTAGAGAAACGGAGACAACAAAGGATGTAAACCTCTTTCACCATCATCCTACGTTAGTAAACGATGCAGTTATGCACTAAAACAAGATTGTCATAATTTTTGAATTTTTATTAAAAAAGGTGGGTTAACCCCTATGAAAATATTGACTTTTCGGTAAATGCTTTATATACCAAATTTTATAGTCTTTAATGTTTTTGAAAATAACTAACCATATTATTTATTTGTATTAATGTATGCTAAACTGATAAATAGACATCATTTCAAATTTTTAAACAATTAATTTAATAATTTTTCAGATACTGCAAAGAAAGTAGTAGAAAAACCACTAAAATATCGAATCTCTAGAGAAATGGAGACAACAAAGGATCTAAACCCCTTTCACCATCATCTTACGTTAGTGAACGGTGCAACTATGCACTAAAAAAAAATTGTCATAATTTTGAATTTTTCTTAAAATAAGTGGGTTAACCACTACGAAAATATTGAGCTTTTTGGTAAATGATGTATTAATCAAAGCTTATAGTTTTTAATGTTTTTAAAAAATTATAGACATATACTTTTTTTGTATTAATGTATGATAAACTCTCTTTTAGGGTAAATGGACATTATTTCTTTTTTTTTTAAACAAATAATTTAGTAAAACTTCATATAATGCAAAAATAAGTAGAATAACCACTAAATATATATATTCTCTAAAGAAACAAAGATAACAAATGAGCCAAGCCTCTTTCACCATCATCCTACGTTAGTGAATGATGCAACTATGCATTAAAACAAAATTTTCATATTTTTTGATTTTTTCTTAAAATTGGTGGGTTCCCCTATGAAAATTTTGAGTTTTTCAGAAATGCTTTATATACAAAATTTTATAGTTCTTAATGTTTTTAAAATTTATAACCATATTCATTATTTGTATTAATGTATGCTAAACTCTCTTTCAGGGTAAATGGACATCATTTCAAAATTTTAAACAATTAATATAATAAATTTTCATATACTGCAAAAGTTAGTGGAAAAACCACTAAAATATCGATTCTCTAGAGAAACAGAGACAACAAAGGATCTAAAGCTTTTTCACCATCATCCTACGTTAGTGAACGATGCAAATATGCATTAAAACTAGATTTTCATAATTTTTGAATTTTTCTTAAAATAGGTGGGTTAACCCCTACGAAAATATTGAGCTTTTCGGTAAATGATGTATTAACCAAAGCTTATAGTTTTTAATGTTTTTAAAAAATTATAACCTTATTATTTATTTGTATTAATGTATGCTAAACACTCTTTTAGGGTAAATGAACATCATTTCTAATTTTTAAACAAATAATTTAACAAAACTTCATATAATACAAAAATAAGTAGAATAACCACTAAAAATATATATATTCTCAAGAGAAACGAAGACAACAAAGGATCTTAACCTCTTTCACCATCATCATACGTTAGTGAACGATGCAACTATGCATTAAAACAAAATTGTCATAATTTTGAATTTTTCTTAAAAAAGATGGGCTAACCCTATAAAATATTGACTTTTTGGTAAATGCTCTATATACCAAATTTAATAGTCTTTAATGTTTTTGAAAATAACTAACCATATTCTTTATTTGTATTAATTTATGGTAAACTCTCTTTCAGGGTAAATGGACATTATTTCAATTTTTTAAACAATTAATTAAATAAATTTTCATTTATGCAAAAGTTAGTTGAAAAACCAATAAAATATCGATTCTCTAGAGAAACGGAGATAACAAAGGATCTAAACATTTTTCACTATCATCCTACGTTAGTGAAGGATGCAACTATGCATTAAAACAAAATTGTCATTATTTTTGAATTTTTCTTAAAAGAGGTGGGTTAACTCCTATGAAAATTTTGAGTTTTCGGTAAATGCTCTATATACCAAATTTTATAGTCTTTAATGTTTTTGAAAATTACTAACCACATTATTTATTTTTCTTAATGTATGCTAAACTTTCTTTCAGGGTAAATGAACATCATTTAATAATTTTAAACAATTAATTTAATAAAATTTCATATACTGCAAAAAGTAGTAAAAAAACCACTAAAATATCGATTCTCTAGAGAAAGGGAGACAACAAAGGATCTAAACCTCTTTCACCATCATCCTACGTTAGTGAACGATGCAACTATGCATTAAAACAACATTGTCATAATTTCTGATTTTTTCTTAAAATTGATGGGTTAACACCCCTATGAAAATATTGAGTTTTTCGGTAAATTCTCTATATACCAAATTTTATAGTTTTTAATGTTCTTGAAATTTATAATAATTTTCTTTATTTGTATTAATGTATGCTAAACTCTCTTTCAGGGTAAATGGACATAATTTCAAATTTTTAAACAATTAATTTAATAAATATTCATATACTGCAAAAAAAGTAGTAGAAAAACCATTAAAATATTGATTCTCTAGAGAAACAGAGACAACAAAGGATCTAAACCTCTTTCACCATCATCTTACGTTGGTGGAAGATGCAAATGCGCACTAAAACAAAATTATCATAATTTTTGAATTTTTCTTAAAATAGGTGGGTTAACCCCTATGAAAATATTGAGTTTTCGGTAAATGATCTATATACCAAATTTTATAGTCTTTAATGTTATTGAAAATTACTAACCACATTCTTTATTTGTATTAATGTATGCTAAACTCTCTTTCAGGGTAAATGGACATCATTTCAAATTTTTAAACAATTAATTTAATAAATTTTTATATACTGCAAAAGTTAGTGGAAACAACACTAAATTATCGATTCTCTAGACAATCGGAGACAACAAAGGATCTAAACTTATTTCACCATCATCCTACGCTAGTGGATGATGCAACTATGCATTAAAACCAGATTGTCATAATTTTTGATTTTTTCTTAAAATAGGTGGGTTAACTCCTATGAAAATATTGAGTTTTTTTTTGTAATTGCTCTATATACCAAATTTTATAGTTCTTAATGTTTTTAAAATTTATAACCATATTCATTATTTGTATTAAGGTATGCTAAACTCTCTTTCAGGGTAAATGAACATCATTTCAAAATTTTAAGCAATTAATTTAATAAATTTTCACATACTGTAAAAAAGTAGTAGAAAAAACACTAAAATATCCATTCTCTAGAGAAACGGAGACAACAAAGGATCTAAACCTCTTTCACCATCATCCTACGTTAGTGGACGATGCAACTATGCACTAAAACAAAATTTTCATAATTTTTGATTTTTTCTTAAAATATGTGGGTTTACCCCTACGAAAATATTGAGCCTTACGGTAAATGATGTATTAACCAAAGCTTATAGGCTTTAATGTTTTAAAAATTTATAACCTTATTCTTTATTTGTATTAATGTATGTCAAACTCACTTTTAGGGTAAAGGGAAATCATTTCTAATTTTTAAACAAATAATTTAATAAACCTTCATATAATGCATAAAATTAGTAGAATAACCACTAAAAATATATATTCTCTAGAGAAACAAAGACAACAAAGGATCCAAACCTCTTTCGCCATCATCCTATGTTAGTGAATAATGCAAATATGCAATAAAACAAGATTGTCATAATTTTTGATTTTTTAAAAAAATTTGTGGGTTAACCCCTATGAAAATATTGAGTTTTTCGGAAATGCTCTATATACCAAATTTTATAGTTTTTAATGTTTTTAAAAATTACTAACCACATTATTTATTTGTATTAATGTATGCTAAACTCTCTTTCAGGGTAAATGGACATCATTTCAAATTTTTAAACAATTAATTTAATAAACTTTCATATACTGCAAAAGTTAGTGGAAAAACCACTAAATTATCGATTCTCTAGACAAACGGAGACAACAAAGGATCTAAACTTATTTCACCATCATCCTACGTTAGTGAACGATGCAACTATGCATTAAAACCAGATTGTCATAATTTTTGATTTTTTCTTAAAATAGGTGGGTTAACCCCTATGAAAATATTGAGTTTTTTGTAAATGCTCTATATACCAAATTTTATAGTTCTTAATGTTTTTAAAATTTATAACCATATTCATTATTTGTATTAAGGTATGCTAAAATCTCTTTCAGGGTAAATGAACATCATTTCAAATTTTTAAACAATTAATTTAATAAATTTTCACATACTGCAAAAAAGTAGTAGAAAAAACACTAAAATATTCATTCTCTAGAGAAACGGAGACAACAAAGGATCTAAACCTCTTTCACCATCATCCTACGTTAGTGGACGATGCAACTATGCACTAAAACAAAATTTTCATAATTTTTGATTTTTTGATTTTTTCTTAAAATATGTGGGTTTACTCCTACGAAAATATTGAGCCTTTCGGTAAATGATGTATTAACCAAAGCTTATAGGCTTTAATGTTTTAAAAATTTATAACCTTATTCTTTATTTGTATTAATGTATGTCAAACTAACTTTTAGGGTAAAGGGACATCATTTCTAATTTTTAAACAAATAATTTAATAAACCTTCATATAATGCAAAAAATTAGTAGAATAACCACTAAAAATATATATTCTCTAGAGAAACAAAGACAACAAAGGATCCAAACCTCTTTCACCATCATCCTATGTTAGTGAATGATGCAACTATGCAATAAAACAAGATTTTCATAATTTTTGATTTTTTCTTAAAATTTGTGGGTTAACCCCTATGAAAATATTGAGTTTTTCGGAAATGCTCTATATACCAAATTTTATAGTTTTTAATGTTTTTAAAAATTACTAACCACATTATTTATTTGTATTAGTGTATGCTAAACTCTCTTTCAGGGTAAATGGACATCATTTCAAATTTTTAAACAATTAATTTAATAAATTTTCATATACTGCAAAAGTAAGTGGAAAAACCACTAAATTATCGATTCTTTAGACAAACGGAGACAACAAATGATCTAAACTTATTTCACCATCATCCTACGTTAGTGAACGATGCAACTATGCATTAAAACCAGATTGTCATAATTTTTGATTTTTTCTTAAAATAGGTGGGTTAACCCCTATGAAAATATTGAGTTTTTTGTAAATGCTCTATATACCAAATTTTATAGTTCTTAATGTTTTTAAAATTTATAACCATATTCATTATTTGTATTAAGGTATGCTAAAATCTCTTTCAGGGTAAATGAACATCATTTCAAAATTTTAAACAATTAATTTAATAAATTTTCACATATTGTGAAAAAGTAGTAGAAAAACACTAAAGTAGTAGAAACGGAGACAACAAAGGATCTAAACCTCTTTCACCATCATCCTACGTTAGTGGACGATGCAAATATGCACTAAAACAAAATTTTCATAATTTTTGATTTTTTCTTAAAATATGTGGGTTTACTTACCCATACGAAAATATTGAGTCTTTCGGTGAATGATGTATTAATCAAAGCTTATAGGCTTTAATGTTTTAAAAATTTATAACCTTATTCTTTATTTGTATTAATGTATGTCAAACTCACTTTTAGGGTAAAGGGACATCATTTCTAATTTTTCAACAAATAATTTAATAAACCTTCATATAATGCAAAAAATTAGTAGAATAACCACTAAAAATATATATTCTCTAGAGAAACAAAGACAACAAAGGATTTAAACCTCTTTCACCATCATCCTATGTTAGTGAATGATGCAACTATGCAATAAACAAGATTGCCATAATTTTTGATTTTTTCTTAAAATTTGTGGGTTAACCCCTATGAAAATATTGAGTTTTTCGGAAATGTTCTATATACCAAATTTTATAGTTTTTAATGTTTTTAAAATTTATAACCATATTTTTTTTTGTATTAATGTATGCTAAACTCTCTTTCAGGATAAATGGACATCTTTTCAAATTTTTAAACAATTAATTTAATAAATTTTCATATACTGCAAAAGTTAGTGGAAAAACCACTAAAATATCAATTCTCTAGAGAAACGGAGACAACAAAGGATCTAAACCTCTTTCACCATCATTCTACGTTAGTGAAGGATGCAAGTATGCATTAAAACAAGATTGTCATAATTTTTGAAATTTTCTTAAAATTGGTGGGTTAACCCCTATGAAAATATTGAGTTTTTTTGTAAATGCTCTATATACCAAATTTTATAGTTCTTAATGTTTTTAAAATTTATAACCATATTCATTATTTGTATTAATGTATGCTAAACTCTCTTTCAGGGTAAATGGACATCATTTCAAATTTTTAAACAATTAATTTAATAAATTTTCACATACTGCAAAAAAGTAGTAGAAAAAACACTAAAATATTCATTCTCTAGAGAAACGGAGATAACAAAGGATCTAAACCTCTTTCACCATCATCCTACGTTAGTGGATGATGCAACTATGCACTAAAACAAAATTTTCATAATTTTTGAATTTTTCTTAAAATATGTGGGTTTACTTACCCCTACGAAAATATTGAGCTTTTCGGTAAATGATGTATTAACCAAAGCTTATAGGCTTTAATGTTTTAAAAATTTATAACCTTATTGTTTATTTGTATTAATTTATGTCAAACTCACTTTTAGGGTAAAGGGACATCATTTCAAATTTTTAAACAAATAATTTAATAAACCTTCATATAATGCAAAAAATTAGTAGAATAACCACTAGAAAATATATATTCTCTAGAGAAACAAAGACAACAAAGGATGCAAACCTCTTTCACCATCATCCTATGTTAGTGAATGATGCAACTATGCAATAAAACAAGATTGTCATAATTTTTGATTTTTTCTTAAAATTTGTGGGTAACCCCTATGAAAATATTGAGTTTTTCGGAAATGCTCTATATACCAAATTTTATAGTTTTTAATGTTTTTAAAAATTACTAACCATATTATTTTTTTGTATTAATATATGCTAAACTCTCTTTCAGGATAAATGGACATCATTTCAAATTTTTAAACAATTAATTTAATAAATTTTCATATACTGCAAAAATAAGTGGAAAAACCACTAAAATATCGATTCTCTAGAGAAACAGAGACAACAAAGGATCTAAACCTCTTTCACCACCATCCTACGTTATTGAAAGATGCAACTATGCATTAAAACAAGATTTTCATAATTTTTGAATTTTTCTTAAAATAGGTGGGTTAACCCCTACAAAAATTTTGAGCTTTTCGGTAAATGATGTATTAACCAAAGCTTATAGTTTTTAATGTTTTTAAAAAATAATAACCTTATTTTTTTTTGTATTAATGTATGTTAAACTCTCTTTTAGGGATAAATGGACATCATTTCTAATTTTTAAACAAATAATTTAATAAAACTTCATATAATGCAAAAAAGTAGAATAACCACTAAATTATATATTCTCTAGAGAAACAAAGACAACAAAGGATCTAAACCTATTTCACCATCATCCTATGTTAGTGAATGATGAAACTATGCAATAAAACAAGATTGTCATAATTTTTGATTTTTTCCTAAAATTTGTGGGTTAACCCCTATGAAAATATTGAGTTTTTCGGAAATGCTCTATATACCAAATTTTATTGTTTTTAATGTTTTTAAAATTTATAACCATATTATTTTTTTGTATTAATGTATGCTGAACTCTCTTTAGGTTAAATGGACATCATTTCAAATTTTTAAACAATTAATTTAATAAATTTTCATATACTGCAAAAGTTAGTGGAAAAACCACTAAAATATTGATTCTCTAGAGAAACGGAGAGAAAAAAAGATCTAAAGCTCTTTCACCATCATCCTAAGTTAGTGAATAATGCAAATATGCATTAAAACTAGATTGTCATAATTTTTGAATTTTTCTTAAAATTGGTGGGTTAACCCCTACGAAAATATTATGTTTTTCGGTAAATACGCTAATACCAAATTTTATAGTCTTTAATGTTTTTGAAAATAACTAACCACATTATTTATTTTTAATAATGTATGCTAAACTCTCTTTCAGGGTAAATGGACAGCATTTCATATTTTTAAACAATTAATTTAATAAATTTTTACATACTGCAAAAATAGTAGTAGAAAAACACTAAAATATCGATTCTCTAGAGAAACGGAGACAACAAAGGATCTAAACCTCTTTCACCATCATCCTACGTTAGTGAACGATGCAATTATTCACTAAAACAAAATTGTCATAATTTTTGAATTTTTCTTAAAATAGGTGGGTTAATCCCTACGAAAATATTGAGCTCTTCGGTAAATGATGTATCAACCAAAACTTATAGTTTTTAATGTTTTTTAAAAAATATAACTTTATTATTTATTTGTATTAATGTATGCTAAACTCTCTTTTAAGGTAAATGGACATCATTTCTAATTTTTAAACAAATAATTTAATAAAACTTCATATAATGCAAAAATTAGTAGAATAAACACTAAAAATATATATTCTCTAGAGAAACAAAGACAACAAAGGATCTAAACATCTCTCACCATCATCCTACATTAGTGAACGATGCAACTATGCACTAAAACAAAATTTTCATAATTTTTGAATTTTTCTTAAAATAGGTTGGTTAACCCCTACGAAAATATTGAGCTTTTCGGTAAATGATGTATTAACCAAAGATTATAGTTTTTAATGTTTTTAAAAATTTATAACCTTATTCTTTATGTGTATTAATGTATGTTAAACTCTATTTTAGGGTAAATGTACATAATTTAGAGAAACTCTATTTCAAAATTTTAAACAATTTATTTAATAAATTTTCATGTACTGCAAAAGTTAGTGGAAAAAACACTAAAATATCGATTCTCAAGAGAAACGGAGACAACAAAGGATCTAAAACTCCTTCACCATCATCCTACATTAGTGAAGGATACAACTATGCATTAAAACAAGATTGTCATAATTTTTGATTTTTTCTTAAAATTGGTGGGTTAACCCCTATGAAAATATTGAGTTTTTCGGAAATGCTCTATATACCAAATTTGTAGTTTTTAATGTTTTAAAAAATTTATAACCATATTCTTTATTTGTATTAATGTATGCTAAACTCTCTTTAAGGATAAATGGACATCATTTCAAAATTTTAAACAATTAATTTAATAAATTTTCATATACTGCAAAAGTGAGTGGAAAAACCACTAAAATATCAATTCTCTAGAGAAACAAAGACAACAAAGGATCCAAACCTCTTTTACCATCATCCTATGTTAGTGAACGATGCAACTATGCATTAAAACATGATTGTCATAATTTTTGATTTTTTCAAAAAACTGGTGGGTTAACCCCTATGAAAATTTTGAGTTTTTCGGAAATGTTCTATATACCAAATTTTATAATTCTTAATGTTTTTAAAATTTATAACCATATTCATTATTTGTATTAATGTATGCTAAACTCTCTTTAAGGGTAAATGGACATCATTTCAAAATTTTAAACAATTAATTTAATAAATTTTCATATACTGCAAAAGTTAGTGGAAAAACCACTAAAATATCAATTCTCTAGAGAAACAAAGACAACAAAGGATCCAAACATCTTTCACCATCATCCTACATTAGTGAACGATGCAACTATGCATTAAAACATGATTGTCATAATTTTTGATTTTTTCTTAAAATTGGTGGGTTAACCCCTATGAAAATATTGATTTTTCGGAAATGCTCTATATACCAAATTTTATAGTTTTTAATGTTTTTAAAAATTTTAATCATATTCTTTATTTGTATTAATGTATCATAAACTCTCTTTAAGGGTAAATGGAGATCATTTCAAAATTTTAAACAATTAATTTAATAAATTTTCATATGCTGCAAAATTTGTGGAAAAACCACTAAAATATCAATTTTCTAGAGAAACGGAGACAACAAAGGATCTAAACATCTTTCACCAACATCCTACATTAGTGAACGATGCAACTATGCACTAAAACAAAATTGTCATAATTTTTGGATTTTTCTTAAAATAGGTGGGTTAATCCCTACGAAAATATTGAGCTTTTCGGAAATGTTCTATTAACCAAAGATTATAGTTTTTAATGTTTTTAAAAATTTATAACCTTATTCTTTATTTGTATTAATGTATGCTAAACTCTCTTTTAGGGTAAATGGACATAATTTCTAATTTTTAAACAAATAATTTAATAAAACTTCATATAATGCAAAAATTATTAGAATAACCACTAAAAATATATATTCTCTAGAGAAACAAAGACAACAAAGGATCCAAACCTCTTTCACCATCATCCTACGTTAGTGAATGATGCAACTATGCATTAAAACAAGATTGTCATAATTTTTGATTTTTTCTTAAAATTGGTGGGTTAACCCCTATGAAAATATTGAGTTTTTCGGAAATGCTCTATATACCAAATTTTATAGTTTTTAATGTTTTGAAATTTATAACCATATTATTTATTTGTATTAATGTATGCTAAACTCTATTTCAGGGTAAATGGACATCATTTCAAATTTTTAAACAATTAATTTAATAAATTTTCATATACTGCAAAAGTTAGTGGAAAAACCACTAAAATATCAATTCTCTAGAGAAACAAAGACAACAAAGGATCCAAACCTCTTTCACCATTATCCTTTGTTAGTGAACGATGCAACTATGCATTAAAACATAATTGTCATAATTTTTGATTTTTTCTTAAAATTGGTAGGTTAACCCCTATGAACATATTGAGTTTTTCGGAAATGCTCTATATACCAAATTTTATAGTTTTTAATGTTTTTAAAATTTATAAACATATTTTTTATTTGTATTAATGTATGCTAAACTCTCTTTAAGGGTAAATGGACATCATTTCAAAATTTTAAACAGTTAATTTAATAAATTTTCATATAGTGCAAAAGTTAGTGGAAAAACCACTAAAATATCAATTCTCTAGAGAAACGGAGACAACAAAGGATCTAAACCTCTTTCACCATCATCCTATGTTAGTGAACGATACAACTATGCATTAAAACAAGATTGTCATAATTTTTGAACTTTTCTTAAAATAGATGGGTTAACCCCTATGAAAATATTGAGTTTTCTCTAAATGCTCTATATACCAAATTTTACAGTCTTCAATGTTTTTGAAAATAACTAACCACATTCTTTATTTTTAATAATATATGCTAAACTATCTTTCAGGGTAAATGGACATCATCTCATATTTTTAAACAATTGATTTAATAAATTTTCACATACAGCAAAAAAGTAGTAGAAAAACCACTAAAATATCGATTCTCTAGAGAAACGGAGACAACAAAAGATCTAAACCTCTTTCACCATCATCCTACATTAGTGACTGTCCTAATTTTTTATTTTTTCTTAAAATAGGTGGGTTAACCCCTACGAAAATATTGCGCTTTTCGGTAAATGATGTATTAACCAAAGATTATAGTTTTTAATGTTTTTAAAGATCTATAACCTTATTCTTTATTTCTATTAATGTATGCTAAACTCTCTTTTAGGGTAAATGGACATCATTTCTAATTTTTAAACAAATAATTTAATAAAACTTCATATAATGAAAAAATTAGTAGAATAACCACTAAAAATATAAATTCTCTAGAGAAACAAAGACAACAAAGGATCCAAACCTCTTTCACCATCATCCTACGTTAGTGAAGGATGCAACTATGCACTAAAACAAAATTTTCATAATTTTTGAATTTTTCTTAAAATAGGTGGGTTAACCCCTACGAAAATATTGAACTTTTCGGTAAATGATGTATTAACCAAAGATTATAGTTTTTAATGTTTTTAAAAATTTATAACCTTATTCTTTATTTGTATTAATGTATGCTAAACTCTCTTTTAGGATAAATGTACATCATTTCTAATTTTTAAACAAATAATTTAATAAAATTTCATATAATGCAAAAATTAGTAGAATAACGGCTAAAAATATATATTCTCTAGAGAAACAAAGACAACAAAGGATCCAAACATCTTTCACCATCATCCTACGTTAGTGAATGATGCAACTATGCATTAAAACAAGATTGTCATAATTTTTGATTTTTTCTTAAAATAGGTGGGTTAACCCTATGAAAATATTGAGTTTTTCGGAAATGCTCTATATACCAAAGTTTATAGTTTTTAATATTTTTAAAATTTATAACCATATTATTTATTTGTATTAATGTATGCTAAACTCTCTTTCAGGGTAAATGAACAGCATTTCAAATTTTTAAACAAGTAATTTAATAAATTTTCATATACTGCAAAAGTTAGTGGAAAAACCACTAAAATATCAATTCACTAGAGAAACGGAGACAACAAATGATGTAAACCTCTTTCACCATCATCCTACGTTAGTGAACGATGCAACTATGCATTAAAACAAGATTGTCATAATTTTTGAATTTTTATTAAAATAAATGGTTAACCCCTATGAAAATATTGAGTTTTCTCTAAATGCTCTATATATAAAATTTTACAGTCTTTAATGTTTTTGAAAATAACTAACCACATTCTTTATTTGTAATAATGTATGCTAAACTCCCTTTCATGGTAAATGGACATCATTTCATATTTTTAAACAATTAATTTAATAAATTTTAACATACTGCAAAACACTAGTAGGAAAAACACTAAAATAACGATTCTCTAGAGAAACGGAGACAACAAAGGATGTAAACCTCTTTCACCATCATCCTACGTTAGTAAACGATGCAGTTATGCACTAAAACAAAATTGTCATAATTTTTTAATTTTTCTTAAAATAGGTGGGTTAACCCCTACGAAAATATTGAGTTTTTCGGTAAATGATGTATTAACCAAAGCTTATTATAACCTTATTATTTATTTGTATTAATATATGCTAAACTATCTTTTAGGGTAAATGGACATCATTTCTAATTTTTAAACAAATAATTTAATAAAACTTCATATAATGCAAAAATTAATAGAATAACCACTACAAATATATATATTCTCTAGAGAAACAAAGAAAACAAAGGATCCAAACCTCTTTCACCATCATCCTACGTTAGTGAACGATGCAACTATGCATTAAAACAAGATTGTCATCATTTTTGAATTTTTCTTAAAATAGGTGGGTTAACCCCTACGAAAATATTGAGCTTTTCGGTAAATGATGTATTAACCAGAGTTTATAGTTTTTAATATTTTTAAAAAATTATAACCTTATTCTTTATTTGTATTAATGTATGCTAAACTCTCTTTTAGGATAAATGGACATCATTTCTAATTTTTAAACAAATAATTTAATAAAACTTCATATAATGCAAAAGTTAGTAGAAAAACCACTAAGAATATATATTCTCTAGAGAAACAAAGACAACAAAGGATCCAAACCTCTTTCACTATCATCCTACGTTAGTGAATAATGCAACTATGCATTAAAACAAGATTATCATAATTTTTGATTTTTTCTTAAAACTGGTGGGTAACCCCTATGAAAATATTAAATTTTTCGGAAATACTCTATATACCAAATTTTATAGTTTTTAATGTTTTAAAATTTTCTAACCATATTCTTTATTTGTATGAATGTATGCTAAACTCCCTTTCAGGGTAAATTGACATTATTTCAAATTTTTAAATAATTAATTTAATAAATTTTCATATACTGCAAAAATTAGTAGAAAAACCACTAAAATATCGATTCTCTAGAGAAACAGAGACAAAAAAGAATCTAAACCTCTTTCACCATCATCCTACATTAGTGAATGATGCAACTATGCATTAAAACAAGATTGTCATAATTTTTGAATTTTTCCTAAAATAGGTGGGTTAACTCCTATGAAAATATTGAGTTTTCGGTAAGTGCTCTATATACAAAATTTTATACTCTTTAATGTTTTTGAAAATTACTAACCAGATTCTTTATTTGTATTAATGTATTCTAAACTCTCTATAACAGTAAATGGACATCATTTCATATTTTTAAACAATTAATTTAATAAATTTTCATATACTGCAAAAAAGTAGTAGAAAAAACACTAAAATATCGATTATCTAGAGAAACGGAGACAACAAAGGATCTAAACCTCTTTCACCATCATCCTACGTTAGTGAACGATGCAACTATGCACTAAAACAAAATTGTCATAATTTTTGAATTTTTCTTTAAATAGGTGGGTTAACCCCTACGAAAATATTGAGCTTTTCGGTAAATGATGTATTAACCAAAGCTTATAGTTTTTAATGTTTTTAAAAATTTATAACCTTATTATTTATTTGTATTAATGTATGCTAAACTCTCTTTTAGGGTAAATGGACATCATTTCTAATTTTTAAACAATTAATTTAATAAAACTTCATATAATGCAAAATTAGTAGAATAACCACTAAAAATATATATTCTCTAGAGAAATAAAGACAATAAAGGATATAAACCTCTTTCACCATCATCCTACGTTAGTGAAGGATGCAACTATGCATTAAAACAAGATTGTCATAATTTTTGATTTTTTCTTAAAATTGATGGGTTAACCCCTATGAAAATATTGAGTTTTTCGGAAATGCTCTATATACCAAATTCTATAGTTTTTAATGTTTTTAAAATTTATAACCATATTCTTTATTTGTATTAATGTATGCTAAAAACTCTCTTTCAGGGTAAACGGACATCATTTTAAAATTTTAAACAATTAATTTAATAAATTTTCATATACTGCAGACGTTAGTTAAAAAAAAACTAAAATATCGATTCTCTAGAGAAACAGAGCCAACAAAGGATGCAAACCTCTTTCACCATCATCTTACGTTAATGAACGATGCAACTATGCATTAGAAGAAGATTGTCATAATTTTTGAATTTTTCTTAAGAATAGGTGGGTTAACCCTTACAAAAATATTGAGCTTTTCGGTATATTATGTATTAACCAAAGCTTATAGTTTTTAATGTTTTTAAAAAATTATAACCTTATTTTTTATTTGTATTAATGTATGCTAAACTCTCTTTTAGGGTAAATGGACATTATTTCTAATTTTTAAACAAATAATTTAATAAAACTTTATATAATGCACAAATTAGTAGAATAACCACTAAAATGAATATTCTCTAGAGAAACAGAGACAACAAAGGTTCCAAAGCTCTTTCACCATCATCTTAAGTTAGTGAATGATGTAACTATTCATTTAAACAAGATTGTCATAATTTTTGAATTTTTCTTAAAATAGGTGGTTTAACCGATACAAAAATATTGAGCTTTTCGGTAAATGATATATTAACCAAAGCTTATAGTTTTAATGGTTTTAAAAATTTATAACCAAATTCTTTGTTTGTATTATGTATGCTAAACTCTCTTTCAGAGTAAATGGAAATCATTTCTAATTTTTAAAGAGTTAATTTATAAAAACTTCATATACTGCAAAAATGAGTAGAATAACCACTAAAAATATAGATTCTCTAGAGAAACGGAGACAACAAAGGATCCAAACCTCTTTCACCATCATCTTGCGTTAGTGAACGATGCAACTATTCATTAAAACAAGATTGTCATAATTTTTAAATTTTTCTTATAATATGTGGTTAACCCTAACGAAAATATTGAGTTTTCGGTAAATGCTATATATACCAAATTTTATATTCTTTAATGGTTTTTCAAATTACTAACCACATTCTTTATTTATATTAATGTATGATAAACTCTCTTTCAGGGTAAATGAGCATCGTTTCTAATTTTGAAACAATTAATTTAATAAATTTTCATATATTGCAAACATTAGTGGAAAATCACTAAAATATCAATTCTTTAGAGAAACGGAGACAACAAAGGATTTAAACCTCTTTCACCAACATCCTATGTTAGTGAAAGATGCAACTATGCACTAAAACAAAATTATCACAATTTTTGAATTTTTCTTAAAATAAGTGGGTTAACCCCTACAAAAATATTAAGCTTTCGGTAAATGATGTATTAACCAAAGCTTATAGTTTTTAATATTTTTAAAAATTTATAACCATATTTTTTTATTTGTATTAATATATGCAAAACTCTCTTTCAGGGTAAATGGACATCATTTCTAATTTTTTAAAAATTAATTTAATAAAACTTCATATAATGCAAAAATTAGTAGAATTACCACTAAAATTATATATATTCTCTAGAGAAACAGAGACAACAAAGGATCCAAACCTCTTTCACCATCATCCTACGTTATTAAACGATGAAAATATGCATTAAAACAAGTTGTCATAATTTTTGAATTTTTCTTAAAATGGGTGGGTTAACCCCTACGAAAATATTGAGTTTTTCGGTAAATAATGTATTATCCAAAGCTTATAGTTTTTAATGTTTTTAAAAACTAATAACCATATTATTTATTTGTATTAATGTGTGCTTAACTCTCTTTCAGGGTAAATGAGTATCGTTTCTAATTTTTAAATAATTAATTTAATAAATTTTCATATACTGCAAAAATTAGTGGAAATTCACTAAAATATCGATTTTCTAGAGAAACGGAGACAACAAAGAATCTAAACCTCTTTCACCATCATCCTACGTTAGTGAACGATACAACTATGAACTAAAACAAAATTGCCATAATTTTTGAATTTTTCATAAAATAGGTGGGTTAACCCCTACAAAAATACTGAGTTTTTTTGTAAATGATGTATTAATCAAAGCTTATACTTTTTAATGTTTTTAAAAATTTATAACCACATTTTATTTTTATTAATGTATGTTAAACTCTCTTTTAAGGTAAATGGGCATCGTTTTTAATTTTTAAATAATTAATTTAATAAAACTTCATAAACTACAAAAATCAGTGGAATAACCACTAAAATATATATTCTCCAGAGAAACGGAGAAAACAAAAGATCTAAACCTCATTGACCATCATCCTATGTCAGTGAACGATGAAATTATGCATTAAAACAAGATTTTTTTTTATTTTGAATTTTTATTAAAATATGTAGTTTAACCACTACAGAAATATTTAGATCTGTGGTAAGTGCTCTATATACCAAAGCTTATAGCTTTTAATGTTTTTAAAATTTCAAACCATATTTTTTATGTGTATTAATGTATGTTAGACTCTCTTTTAGGGGAATTGGGCATTGTTTCTAATTTTTTTTAAACTAATTTAATAAACTTTCATACATTGTAAAAATTAGTGAAATAACTACTAAAATATATTTTCTCTAGAGAAACGGAGACAATAAAATATCCAAGCCTCTTTGACCATCATCCTATGTCAGTGAACTATAAAACTATGCATTAAAACAAGATTGTCATAAATTTTTGATTTTTTTTAAAAAAATAAGTGGGTTAACCTCTACAAAAATATTGAGTTTTCGGTAAATGCTCTATTAACCAGAGCTTATAGTTTTTCATGTTTTTAAAATAATTATAACCACATTTTTTATATGTATTAATGTATGCTAAACTCTCTTTCAGGGTAATGGGCATCACTTCTAATTTTTAAACAATTAATTTAATAAAACTTCATATACTGTCTTAATCAGTGGAATAATAGTTAAAAATATATATTTTCTAGAGAAAGAGAGACAACAAAGGATTCTAGTCAGTGAACGATGCAACTATACATTAAAACAAGATTGTCATAATTTTTGATTTTTTCCTAAAATATGTGGGTTAATCCCTACGAAAATATTGAGCTTTCGGTAAATGTTGTATTAACCAAAGCTTGCAGTTTTTAACGTTTTTTAAATTTATAATCACATTTTTATTTGTATTAATGTATGATAAACTCTCTTTCATGGTAAATAGACATCATTTTTAAGTTTTAAATAATTAATTTAACAAAACTTCATATACTACAAAAGTTATTTAAATAATCACTAAAATTATCTATTATCTAGAGAAACGGAGACAACAAAGGATCCAAACCTCTTTCACAATCATCATACATTAGTGAACGATGCAACTATGCATTAAAATAAGATTGTCGTAATTTTTGAATTTTTCTTAAAATATGTGGGTTAACTCCTACGAAAATATTGAGCGTTTCGGTAAATATTGTATTAACCAAAGCTTATAGTTTTAAAAGTTTTTAAATTTTTTTTTTTAAATTTATAACCACATTCTTTAGATAAGCTTTATGAAGATGTAAGATGTCTGCCATGAATTAGTCACTGACATAGTTGCTGACGTAGACGACGTGTTGAATGGTGAAAACCATATGGAGTCAAGATGCTGAGTTGGAGTCATGTAGACTTGGAAAGCAAGTGTGTATTTTGGAAATAAAGAAAGAGGAATAAACTTGATAAGCAAGTTTGTGACTTAAGGGAAGAGGAATAAGTGCATTCTAAGAAAAGGAAAGTTGTATTTATTGTTATGGAAGATGTTCATATCCATGTTGCTTTGGAGCTAGAGTTTCAGGAACGTGAAGAATAACTATAAAATAGCTACGGGTCGTATGTAGAGAGACGGAGACACATAAACTGATTTTATAGAGAGAGAAGCTCTTGGTGTGTTCTTGGTCGTGCCGAAGTAGTTTAATCATTTCGTTATAGTATGTTTGAACATTCATCGTCTTACTGAGTCTTTTTTAACCTTTTGTGGTTTTCTAACGCACCACTCAAATCTCTTTAGACACAAAAAATTATAAGAACAACTTTTTTTATTAACTTTTGAAACTACCAAAACAAAAGCTTCCAATATTTATCTCTTAGATCTTATGGAACACAACTCTATTATATCTATATTTATATGAAAGACAATTCCTTTTACCATGTAGGATATGAAAAACATAAACTTAATCTAATTAAAAAAAAAAATCTTACTCTAAATTTCTTTTTCATGTTTATCTCTTAACATATTAAACATCTAATAATATGTTAACTTTTCACAAACTTGAAATTATCCAACAACTTCT
Source organism: Sinapis alba (assembly GCA_012274485.2). Lineage (NCBI taxonomy): Eukaryota > Viridiplantae > Streptophyta > Magnoliopsida > Brassicales > Brassicaceae > Sinapis > Sinapis alba. The sequence continues at coordinate 26,445 of MU108156.1, forward strand.
GCTTTGTCTAGTGACTTAGCGACTTAGATACACTAAGATAAAATTCGTCAAAACCGAATGTATCTCTTTACATCATTATTCGTTTAATGAATATACTTAACAAAAAAAAACTTTATGTCTTGTTTGCTTTAGCTGATTTGAGAAATTGAGACTTGGTAGCGAAAAGAAGAGAAGAGACGAGAGGAGATATCTGATGCAAGTGAGAGTTTTCTTTCTTTTCTTCGAATGAAATTTCCTTTTCTTTCTATGTTTATGTCTTTCGTGTGTCTTCCACAAAAGGCAAGTTTCTAGATTCATCAAAACAAAAGAACGTTTTAAAACTTAGATATATAAAATAAAATGTAAAACCATAGGAAAATAACGAACTTGTCGTTTTAAAATTAGAGTTAGCATACATGTGACAATTTATTTATTTAATACATACACGTGACAAAATTAGTTCTACACGTTTAATTTTATTTTAATATTTTTACATTTCGTTGAAGGTTAGTCAAAAAAAAAAAAAAAATCGTTGAAGATATTAAAATTTTACTGCGTGTATATTTGATAGCTTTTAAATGATTAGTTGGTTTCATGGCATCTGAAGAAATTTATAGATTGCATAAACATTTTTTTATATAAATTGTTTTGAGTTGACAAAAAATTCCACCCCAAACTATGTTCACAGAATCGACAAAACCTAACTTTTTGCTTTCATTTACCTAAATATAGAAGCAATTATCGGATTAAAACTAGAAAGTATTATTTCACTGTAAAGTTGAATAAAAGAGCGAAATTGGCAAGTACGAGAGCAGAACTGCAAAAGTGGGAGCGAATAACTTTTGTCATGTGGACGCAATTATTTACTCGTCGTCAGATTGGACTCACTAAAGAAGTTTGACTACTATTGACCTTTTAAAAAATTTATATGAATAACTACACGCATAGTTACAAATTTATAACAATTTATAACAAGAATAGTTATTGTTTAAACTTTTTAAGTATATGCACTTTATTGTTACTACACTTACATATTAACAAAAAGAAAATTGTAAATGACAGAAAATACGTCAAAATTTAGAATCCATATAATATATAAAGATATTTTGGAGAACTGTAACCCACCATATCTTTTCTTTTGATTATAGCAACTTACACATAAATTGCTTAATGTCGCATGGCTAATTTTTGAGTTATTTCTTAGTTAATGATGATTTTAAAGATCTTTTAGAAATCAAATTCCCTCGTACAATTTGAAAATAAATGTTATCACCACGCATGAATACACGCATGTCACATTTGGTTTGAATTTGGCAAATCACTCCTTTTCGTAGTTAGCGAGCGGCCGAGCGCATATCATGTCATAAAATTTAAGTCCATATTATGTGTATTAATTAAAATGGGTTGTGCCTTTGAAAAAATGACAACAATATTGGTGTAACGGTGTATGACGATCGAAACTGGTTTAATAAATTTTAGTATGTTTTTAGTTCACATCATCACATGCACGTTAGAGAAAACAAAAGGGTTTTGAAAGAAAACTGAACACGTTTACTACTTGAACATGACAACATATGAACATGTTAAGAGTAATATGCGCCTGAGTTTTAGACTTCTAGACAAGGTCATAAACATCTTCTAGTACGGTTTTTCTGGCATTACTTTAATTTTGATGTTTATGATCAATATTGAATAATTTTATTTAAAATAAAAATAATCCCAATATTCAAATACAAAACCGGAATTTTCTTTTTCTAATTTTGGATCAGTGTTGTCATTGTGTTATCATTTTAATTTAAATCCAATAAAAGGAGAAAAAATGAGTCAAATATATATATATATATATATATATAATCTTAACATTTATAATAAAATATAAAAAACATTTTTAGCCAAAATACAATCTTAATACTTTTACACAAGAAAAAGAAAATATATATATATATATATATATATATATATATATATATAATTTCAAAATATACCAAAATGTTATATATCATAAGAACATCTTTTAAATTTAAAATTTTCGAATAAAATTAAATTGATATATATATATAGATATTAATTTCATAGAAAATATATATAAAAAAGGAAACAAATCTATGGGAAACAAGGAGCTGGTGTCAAGTAAACAAATCTAAACCGTCCAATTATAAAAAAAGTTTGGAGTATTTTGGACATCGATCATTGCTTCTACCCGTAACCCAATCTTCTCCCACACAAAAATAATCACTCCATTTTAATTCTTTTTAAAACTTCAATTGTTATTATTTCGTTCTTTCTTCTTCTGGGCAGAGAGAGTTCAGAGATCCATAAGTTACCTGCAATTTCAACGAAAATCGAAAAAGGATTGGATTTTGGTTATGGGTTTAGGCAACAACGTCACCAAATTCGATTTCGATGCTAATGATCTCGCCGACGATAGCTCAGATGGCGATTCTATCGACGAAGTTAACGCCTTTGGCTCGGTTCTGTGTTCGATTTGTATCGAGCCGGTGACTAAAGAAGGCGATCGAGCTTGGGCTAAGCTTCATTGTGGCCATGAGTTCCATCTAGGTATTGGATTATTATGCTCTTCTTGATTCGATTGTAATTTTGTTCTTGATTGTTTGAAAAGTAGTTAATTTGCTCGAGATCTACCTTTGTTTGATTCGATTTTGCTAATTATGGTTTTGTTACATTCTAATTGATGTTTGAAACTAATTGGTTCATGTTTGGTATAGTCATGATCTGGTCGGATTGTTGTTGTGTGGTTTTATGAAGACAGAATCAGTTAGGGATTGATCACTGTCTCATTGATCTCTTCACCTTAGTTTGATGCATCTATTAGTGTTTCATGCATTGTGTGCTCTTCATTAGTATTGTTTACGAGAGAATGGTTAACTCGAAAATTTCATTTAAGTCTTTGCTTCTTAATCTATGTTTACTGTGTGACAATCTTGGATGTCTAGATAAGAGAGTAGTTGTATTTTTTTTTATATTGATAAGTATTATTTAAGCTTCAAAAATAAAATAACATTGTTGAAATTTAAGAAGAAAACTTATTCATTATCAAATTTCAAATCAAAACATAAATATCTACAAAATTTACAATATTGAGTTAATTAGTCATGTAATAGATACTTATTAAGATTTTTAAGGGTCTAACTGGTGATCATTAAAATATGAATAAGAATGAGTAGGAAAAGAATGAGTAGGAACAAAATAAAAAGAACGAAGAGGAATATTTATTACTTTTGTTTCATATCATTTTTGATAAGGAATGTTTTTATTCTATAGTTTCTTTAATTTTAAGGAATGACAATAAATCAAACACAGCAAAAATTCCTCATAAATGGTGTAATTTCTAAGGAATGAGCAGGAATTGATTATTCCCCTTAGTTCCTTAAGTATTTTGGGTACTTATTTATAATTGGGTTTGGGTTTGAGTTTCTGAATTTTTTTGAGTTTATTCGGATCCGAGTTTGGGTTGGATTCAGGTAAAACCCAAAATAACATAGAGCAAGATCCATTCGAATATTTATTTTTGTTCGAATTTCCTTTTTCTGGTTCGAGGATTTTCGGGTTCGGTTTATCTGTCACTGGGGAGTATCCATATGAATGGATGCAAGAGAGCTTTCTAGCTTTACAGTTTGAGATATCCTCTAATGTGTACCGGAATTAAATGCCTTATGCTGTTTCACAAAGCTGTCTAACTTCACATCTGTTTCCGTTGTTTTTTT
>MU108158.1:0-32502 GCA_012274485.2 Sinapis alba
TTTCAACGAGATCACAGCTTTTCTCGTTTTCGTTCAGCTCATGCTTGATTATCATATTGGGGCGGCTAGTATCTCTCGTAGCTTGGCAAGCTATGCGGTTGCTCTCCTTGAGCTTTTTCCAGCTTTCAAAGGCGGCAGTATTCCTCTCTGGATGGGAAGCGGCCAAGAGTTGTTCGGAGGGTTTCTCTCTTTAAATATTTTGGCTCCCATTTTACTTGCGCTATTGACCCTTGTTCTATGCCAGGGTGTGCGAGAATCTTCAGCTGTTAACTCCGTTATGACTGCTACCAAGGTCTGTCTTCTTGACACTTTCTTTCTTTCTTTCTTTTTACCACCTCACGTGTCTGATTTTTTGTCTAGGTCGTGATCGTTCTCGTTGTTATTTGTGCCGGAGCTTTTGATATTGATGTAGCAAATTGGTCCCCTTTCGCCCCTAATGGTTTCAAAGCTGTACTTACTGGAGCTACTGTAGTCTTCTTTTCTTATGTTGGATTTGACGCTGTTGCTAATTCTGCTGAAGAGTCCAAGAACCCTCAGGTCTAGCCCCCTATATCTTTTTCCAGTGGTATTATTACTACACAGCGTGTTTCATTCCTCCCAATTCTCTGTGATGTTCAGCGCGACCTCCCAATTGGAATTATGGGGAGCCTTCTGGTATGCATCTCCTTGTATGTTGGCGTATGTTTAGTGCTCACTGGGATGGTCCCTTTTAGTCTCCTCAGCGAAGATGCTCCTTTAGCCCAAGCCTTTTCATCAAAGGGTATGAAGTTCGTCTCAATCTTAATCAGTATTGGTGCTGTTGCTGGACTCACAACTACCCTGCTTGTTGGTCTTTATGTTCAGGTGAATATATGTATGTACCTGGATTTATTTTTCTTTGATTCAGTCACTTGTTCTCATGCTAAACAAGGTATCTTTCCACTAAACAGTCCAGGTTGTATCTGGGACTAGGAAGGGATGGTCTATTGCCCTCATTCTTTTCCAGAGTACACCCAACTCTTCATACACCTCTTCATTCTCAAATCTGGTGTGGCATTGTTGCTGCCGTTTTAGCGGGCATATTTAATGTACATAGCCTTTCTCATATTCTGTCAGTTGGTACATTGGTACGTCAAGGTCTTAACTTTGTTTTATTATATACCATTTTGGTTTTTGGATCGACGCTTATCCTTCCACTGTTTTTGGTTTTCCATTGTTTCAGACTGGGTATTCAGTCGTTGCAGCTTGTGTTGTTGCTTTGAGATTGAACGATAAGAAAGAAAGGGAGTCGTCCAATAGATGGACATCAAGTTGGCATGAAGGCGTTATTTGCCTTGTTCTAATTGCATGCAGTGGTTTTGGTGCTGGCGTATTTTACCGTTTTGGTGCTTCAGTTATATTTCTCCTTCTCGCAGTNTTTCAACGAGATCACAGCTTTTCTCGTTTTCGTTCAGCTCATGCTTGATTATCATATTGGGGCGGCTAGTATCTCTCGTAGCTTGGCAAGCTATGCGGTTGCTCTCCTTGAGCTTTTTCCAGCTTTCAAAGGCGGCAGTATTCCTCTCTGGATGGGAAGCGGCCAAGAGTTGTTCGGAGGGTTTCTCTCTTTAAATATTGTGGCTCCCATTTTACTTGCGCTCTTGACCCTTGTTCTATGCCAGGGTGTGCGAGAATCTTCAGCTGTTAACTCCGTTATGACTGCTACCAAGGTCTGTCTTCTTGACACTTTCTTTCTTTCTTTCTTTTTACCACCTCACGTGTCTGATTTTTTGTCTAGGTCGTGATCGTTCTCGTTGTTATTTGTGCCGGAGCTTTTGATATTGATGTAGCAAATTGGTCCCCTTTCGCCCCTAATGGTTTCAAAGCTGTACTTACTGGAGCTACTGTAGTCTTCTTTTCTTATGTTGGATTTGACGCTGTTGCTAATTCTGCTGAAGAGTCCAAGAACCCTCAGGTCTAGCCCCCTATATCTTTTTCCAATGGTATTATTAGTACACAGCGTGTTTCATTCCTCCCAATTCTCTGTGATGTTCAGCGCGACCTCCCAATTGGAATTATGGGGAGCCTTCTGGTATGCATCTCCTTGTATGTTGGCGTATGTTTAGTGCTCACTGGGATGGTCCCTTTTAGTCTCCTCAGCGAAGATGCTCCTTTAGCCCAAGCCTTTTCATCAAAGGGTATGAAGTTCGTCTCAATCTTAATCAGTATTGGTGCTGTTGCTGGACTCACAACTACCCTGCTTGTTGGTCTTTATGTTCAGGTGAATATATGTATGTACCTGGATTATTTTTCTTTGATTCAGTCACTTGTTCTCATGCTAAACAAGGTATCTTTCCACTAAACAGTCCAGGTTGTATCTGGGACTAGGAAGAGATGGTCTATTGCCCTCATTCTTTTCCAGAGTACACCCAACTCTTCATACACCTCTTCATTCTCAAATCTGGTGTGGCATTGTTGCTGCCGTTTTAGCTGGCATATTTAATGTACATAGCCTTTCTCATATTCTGTCAGTTGGTACATTGGTACGTCAAGGTCTTAACTTTGTTTTATTATATACCATTTTGGTTTTTGGATCGACGCTTATCCTTCCACTGTTTTTGGTTTTCCATTGTTTCAGACTGGGTATTCAGTCGTTGCAGCTTGTGTTGTTGCTTTGAGATTGAACGATAAGAAAGAAAGGGAGTCATCCAATAGATGGACATCAAGTTGGCATGAAGGCGTTATTTGCCTTGTTCTAATTGCATGCAGTGGTTTTGGTGCTGGCGTATTTTACCGTTTTGGTGCTTCAGTTATATTTCTCCTTCTCGCAGTAGGTGTGGCAGTTAGTGCTTCAGCAGTTCTCCATTATCGCCGAGTAAGTAGCCTTGAGCATGAGCAAATACTCTTCATACAACAACACATAGAGATCACAAGTAGTATGGTCTGGCACTTGGATCTCCACGTTGATACTTTAAAAATCATTGACAATTGATTCAACTTTGGCACTCTTGTTTTAGACAAGTCTGGTAGCAGCAATTAGTAATTGAGACGACGATGCAGTCAAAATATACCTTAGTGGCTTTCTCTACAAATTATGCAAATGCCTGACTAGCAATTATCCATGTTAACATCCTCAGCTTTTCGATTCCACAGGCTTATGCTCAGTCTCTTGGTTCGGGGTTTTGCTGTCCGGGTGTGCCCATTGTCCCATGCGTGTGCATTTTCTTTAACATCTTCTTATTTGCGCAGGTACACCTACTTTTGTAGTGTAATGCCTTGCACTTATAATATGATTTGAACTCTGAGCTTGTGCTACTTTTGCAGTTGCATTATGAAGCATGGATAAGATTTGTTGTTGTGAGTGTGCTTGCAACTGCCGTTTATGCCTTGTATGGACAGTACCATGCAGATGAAAGCACCTTGGTTTATCAGAGGGCACCTGAAAGTGAAAGCGACTCTGAGTAAAAGATTAGAGTGTTGCTTCGACTACGCAAACCATCTATTGAGTAGGTAAAAGAGTTACTGTGTTGTGTGAGAGACAAAAACAGTGTGCAAGATTGAAAGGGATGTTGTTCCAAAAAAAAAAGGGATTGAAAGGGATTTAGTGATTCAGATATTGTAAATTGATTTTTTTTTCAATTTGTGGATGCTCGTAAAAATTCTATATGAAAATTTATGTGTTTATTGATAAATTGCAGATTTGATGAAAAACCTAGAGCTCAAGTAAACTATTACACTCTTTGTTCTCAATCACAGCCTTAACTGATAAAACAATCTAGTGTTTTCGGAGCAAACTGAATCTCAATAAAATAGATATAAAAGTGTTGTATCTAGGCGGGCAAATAGGACTCCAGCATCAGTTTGGCTGGGGAGGGAGCTAAAATCTCTACGATCAGGTACGTGTATTTCCATTCCTTATCTGCCTTGTCTTTAAACATCTCTGTGTACACTTTTCCGGCTCCATGAGGCCCACGGATGAAGAAGTTTACCTAAAAGCATGTTCGATTTTTATTAAGTTAAGATATCCCCTCTAGCTTTTCTTGCCTCTTCTCTATTTCTATAGCTGCACTAACGTAATTTCATGGATAGAACAATAAAATTACCTCCACATGCTCGACTCCATCTTCATCTGTAAATACTCTGTTAGGTATACGTTGGCGAGCAGCTCGGTTTCTGGTTTCTTGTCCGTAGCCTGTGATAGGGGATCCAATCCTTACCCTCACCTAGACAAACAAGTCAATCACAGTAAAAGTTTGCGCTTTTAAATCTCCAAATGTTTTGGCTTAACACACCACCTACCGTTACCGGTTATGTTCATCAATCTATGGAGTTTATAGTTTCTTATTACCTGACCGTCATCTTGAATTCTCTTCAACGCTTTGTCAAAGACCTTGTACCTATACAATACAGAAACAGAGTCTTCAGATTCCCAAGTATCAGCAGAAAATATAAATCAAAAATCGAGTTCTGAAGCCTCACTCTTTTGGTTGAAATATGAGCTCTTTAAACACGGCGTATCCAGAAGCCCCAGCGACCGCAAGCCCGGCCAGAATAACAAAACTGTAGGATGCACCTTCTGTAAAGGTTACAGGCTTTTCCGGGATATGATACGTCGGAGAATCAAAAGGATCCTCCACAGTCACCACCTCTTTCTTAGCCTGTAAAACATTTTGCAATGGATCGGCAGAGAAGCATTAATGTCTAAGACACGGCAAGCAACATTTGACATAAGTTGTCTGATGCCTCTCATTGTGATAAAATGGGGCCAACAAAGAAAGTAGACGCTAGGCAGAGAGATTTAAAAAAGGTGGAACAATAAAAGTTGGAGGTCAGAAGCATATTCTTATGAAAACCTTATTGTGATGTTTCCCAGGTTCTTTAGAAGTTCTCGACGCAAAAGATCTAGACAACAAGCAAGAGGGCTTGATGTTCACTGGACAAGATTCCATAAGTTGCGGATTCCGGAAGCCAAACAACAGTCCTGCAAACAGATCATCGTCAGAACAACCACTATACAATCCTGGGATTTAAAGTTTCACATTAACGTTTGCTGACCCTTAGCTCCATTTGAGACCTGCATAAGAAAAAAACAATGAGGGCTATTAAACTAGCAGCTATGATGCCGAATAGGGCGTAGGCAGAAGTTATTAAACTAACATCTTACCACACTCATGAGACCAGAATCGGCAATGGCTTGCCTTGATGCTCCTGTTTGTACAACGGAGGTTATCAACTGCATCGGAAAGAAGAAGGCATGATTTTTAACAATTAAAAGGTTAAAGAAGAAGCACAGAGTATGAATAGGGATGTAGCAAAGAAATGAACAAGTGTATCTTGGGGGATTCCTAATAACTTAAGAAAAAGCAACTGGCTATTCTCTCAGAAGAATGTGTTTCCTTGTCACTGTAGAGATCAAAGGAAAAGCATTCACCCGAGACGAGACATGATGATAAGTGTATTATTTGATGTTGGAAACTAGTACTGCTAAACTCGAGCGAGCAGGATTAGAAGAAAATAAAATTTGTTCCCATTCTTTCTTTATTAATTGTTAACAAAAGACAAAATAATTCATCATATATATGATTCATGAGAAGAAGAAGAATCAATAGCTCCTCTCTCTTGCAATGCAAATCCTAACAAGGCAGAAACGACATGCTAGTTTCTGGAGGAGAAAAAAGACAAACCGATTTTCGGAATGCATAAGGATGTGAAGCGGAGGAAAACGGGAGGGTCGAAGGCAGTTTCGATTTGGAAAGGCTACCCATGGATCTCCTCAGGAAGCTCATCATCTCTGATCCAACAAAATGAAAACTTAGGGGAAAGAGGATAAAGAAGGAAGCTTAAAACCTACCTCCTGCTTTGCTTTGCGCAGCACGGCGAGCGAGAGAGAGAAGTCCAGCCGCTTCTGGGGTTTTACCGTCAACTCGTGACACGAACGCACGTAAGTAATCTGGGCTTAATATTGGGCCTGGGCTCTCAATTTTAATTGAGCTACTCGACTGGTCGTTCGCACGCTTTCCTTGTCTCACCGAAACCGATACCGCCAAACTCGGGTGTCTTGTTGACCTTTAAACCCGATCAAGGACTCCAATTGATTGCCCAAAAGTATCCCAATTTGAGGTCCATTGTTGTCCTTAAAGGGATCTGCAGGTAATGAATAAGGATGGACGGGTTTTTCAATTCCGACATCGGCTTAACCATTCTACTGCAAACATGATTTACATCCTGTCTTCTTTATGATCTTCATTTTTTTTACATCAATTAGAAGAACACTACTCTATTCTACGACTTTACATGATATTTTCTAATGCCAAATGCAGACATCAAAACATATAGCTAATTGTCCACCCGCTTCAGAACACCACACGAACTGGCCACCGATTCAAACACTTTCTAAATTCCTGGTGCACACCTTATGAACCCTTGTCCCCTAAACCCCCATATCTTTGATTCTTGGTGAGCTCCGTGACCGTGAAGACGAGCCCCCATGGACGTGGCCCCTTCATGGTTAGGCGCTCCAACAATACTCTTGTTACCTGCTCCTTGACGATTTCCTGCACCACCATTTAAATTACAAACATGACGATGACGTTTAGAAGTGCGTTTCCTAGCCACAAAGGCTGTTTATCTCCGTACCTGGTCCGACTCAAAAAACAGATAGAGCATGATGTCGGAGAAGTAACGTGTGTGTCTGTTGGGATAACCTAGCTGGTTGGCAATTGCACTAAGCAACAGGTAACGTCCTTCCGCGTCAAGTTCACAGCTTAAAGCCTTGAACATCTGCATGGCGGCACTATGTGCATTACTCTGACTCTCAGACACGTCTGCCTGTAGCTGCTCAATAGCCTGTAAAAGAAGATCCCGCCCACCAGATTATAAACTGTTTCCAAAATCCCCGAAGAAATAGATATTCATCTTGAAATGGGATTCCGGTAAAATAGCATACCTGCAGTCCAACATAGGGGACAAGTGCGTTGACCAATGGTACATTGTATCTACTGCCAGCTAAATCAGCCTCACTGGTTGGCAAAAGTAGGCTATGTTTCAATCCATTTAGGAAACTAGAATCATGTTGCCTCATCTGCGTAATTCGAATGAGAAGAAGAAAACGAAACTTTGAGTACAAGCATAAATTAAAGACATGAGCGTTGACTCAAACAGAAAAACAGAAAAACACCAAACGTTTTGTTTTCTTACTGAAAGATGCTCATCCAAGTGGCTCTTCATTTGCTTTTCTTTAAGTACAGCGTCGATTTCAGAAAGGATACATGGAGCTTCAACTACCTGAGGCAGTAGAGAAATCTACAGTCAACTCATACTTAGTATGGAAGCCGGGATTCATGTTCCACTTTTCACAACTGAATATGATAATAAACACTATCAACTACCGTGAAGTTTGGAGTCGACGGGTCTGGAACCCTCATTTTTGGCGGATAAGCACTTAGGATAATATTCCGCATTTGTATGCAGCTAGAAGGAATCACGTTACAGAAAGTAAAATGGTAACCACAAAGAAACTCCGGGCAGTTATGCAGCAACATCAGCAATATTTTCAGTGTGCCTTTGTATAGCAGATGAACCTACGCGAGTGTTAAACAAATATATATATATATATATATATATGTGTAAGACCATCCATCCATGTTCTTAATAATGGATTTAAAAGTCAAACAAACAGGAGAAGGCACAAACCGGTCCGCTTAGCTCAGCATTTCTCAAAAAAGGCTCAAGAAACTGAAGCAAACCCACCAGCAGGCGTTGAACATACGGCCAACCCTTCTGACCATTTAGGGAGAGTAGTTTGAGCATGAAGCTTCTGTGACTAACCAGTTCTAGCCACACAAAGCTGGAAGAAAATTCCAAACACCTTAGTGAAGCAGTCAAAGCAAATGAGAGCAAGTATGATCACTCAATGAAAAGACGACGTGCCAACAAAAGAACTATACTGCTTGGTGCTACAAGAGAAACAAGTATATGTCGGTAACCTGAACGCGGGGATTTTAAGAGGCTGCAGCGCGTGAAATGCATTTGCGAAAACTATTAGAACCTGCGAAAACTATTACAACATTAATAGCAAAATAGAAAGCAACAACTTTACATACAAAATCAGACGCACCTGATAGTTTTCACTATCGGTTATATGGTCCCGGGAAGATAAATCAAGCAGCAAGTTGATGAACAATCTGAAATATGCTCTTGGATAAAGTGATGCCTTTTCGTCATCTGCGTCCTTTAAAATAGATCTCACGGTGACAGTCATTATCTGCAGTCAGCAATCAATGTGAAACCTTGTCTAATCTTTTCACATACAAAATTCAAATAAATGAAAATCGTCTGACCTTCGAAAGAAGAAAGGACTTGCAGCTTGACTCCTGCTCACGAAAATACTGAAGGGAAGCAGAATAGAAACTTAGCCAGATAATGTATTGAGACAAGTGGAATGCGATGAAATAGTCAAGTAACAATATTTACATTCAAGATAGAAAACACAAGTTTGGCATAGATATCGATGGCAACGAATGATGGTTTCTGAACTTCCTGAGTAGATAGCAGGGCACCAGAATTCATTTCCTCAGATGATATGAAATGAGCAATAGAATATTCCTAAGGAAACAGAGAAATCCAGCTCAATAATCAAGCCTCTTGAATGTTTTTCATGTGTTGACGGTGAAAATATTTTGAAGGCGGTATTACTGTAAGAATACGGAAAAAGCTCTCGGTTTTATCATCTCCCTTCAGTAGTCCACTTCGATGCAAATGCAAGACATGGAGGGTCCGTGCGGCATCATTTTCACCAGGGTGATTGCAGATCTTACACCACTCAGTAAAAAGGATGGTTGCCTGAACCATACATACAAACATAACAATAGATAAACAAATATACAACCAAAAATTTATATTAGAAATAGATAACAAAAAGGTCTTCTGCAAATTGCTACGGTGATGTCAGAATGAACCTGTGACAATATATTTGAATGGCCGCTGATACGTGAAACGTATCTCTTGGATCAAAACAGTAACAAAGCAAAAGAAACAAACGTAGATTGATGATAAGAACTGTATTACAACCCTGAGAGAATTATTAATGGAGTCCCTCACCTCCCCCTCTTGTGATCTAATCTCTAGATAACCCATAACTAATGGTATTGTTCTCTATTTGTACCCGACTCACACCTTCCTCCTCACGCATACGTGATGAAACATCCCACGTGATGAAACATCCCATGTGCACCAGATCTCCAGCTCAGCAGGACAGCAAGGACAGTCCATCTTTATTCCTTGTTCTAGAAGCTTGCAAGATAGGAACTAACTCTTTTTCTTGGGCTAAATGATTCATTCAAGCCCCTTATCTTCTCTGGGCCTTGTTCATGAGAATAACACACGTAACAATACTTCCGCCTTTGAAATCAACCTTGTCCTCAAGGTTGAGACACATTGACTGGTTAGCGTCATTCCGTTCATTAAGTACTGAAGATTCTTCATGTTTGTCCTTCTTTTCCCAGCAGAGCACTGAAATGTGCACGCATAATAACTTTGTCGACGAGATTCCTCCAAGTTCACCGAAGAGCTTCCTCTCCCTATCACAAACTTCCACAGCTTGTTTCTCCTCATCACTTTCATGCACATCCCAACCCTTGTTCTTTAAGCCTCTTCCAGTGAAGGATTGCTCTGGTGGCCTAGGAGCACCAAACAACACATAGGCGATGTCTAAAGCAAATAGGTTCTCGTTCAATTCTCTTTGCTGGTTTCTCTTGATAGCATCCTCAACCGTATCTCGATTAAATGCAGCCACATCTATGTAGTCTTGCCAAGTGAATTCCACCGGTTGTTCGCTGCTCATGTCTACTCCTATGCCAGTCCTTCTCCACTGTGTTGATGTTTCAACTGCAGGAACATACTTTCCCAGACCCCATTCGAGCACCTGATCAAACTTTAACTGCCTAGGATTGGTCTTGGCTATGAAGACGGAGTACTCTATTATACTATCTTCCTCATCATTCACATGAATCGGGTTAGGTGCAGTAAACTCACCCTTAAACTTCCACTTAACCTTGTTTCCATCGTCACTGCCAACCCGTCTACCCGTTTCTATTCCTGGTTCCCACACTCGGTTTCCCCACTCAAAACTGTGTTTCACCCTCAAACTCTTCACTGGCCCCCGAGTACTCTTCTTCACCGGTTTCAAACATTTGATTTCATCATTTTCTTTCTCCAAGAACACTGAACCAAGCAAGCCACATCTCTGAATGTCTATGTTCTCCATCTGCTGTCTCCAGTTCACTTCCGTATTCTTTAGAGTTTCCAGCCGGTGCAGTTTCAGAATTCCTTTGGTGCTGTCCAACTCCATAAGCAAGACATCTAGCTTGATTCTCCCCTCTGTTTTCCCTCCTTCCGTCCAGCTCATCATCTCCTGTTCTGTACTTTTTTCGCTAACCAGAAACCATTGCAAAGAAAGTTCCATTCTCCCTAGCTTATACTTCCACCTCCTCAGCTTATCATTCTTCACCCTTCTTTTGTTTCGCTTCCCTTGATCCTTGGGCGGCCTCACTGTTATACTCAGCAAGAAAAACTCACCATAGCTGACACGCATGTACTTCAACTTGGCCCTCGTTCTCTTAACCGCAGCCAACAATAAATTCCAAAAGAACTTCTGAATACCATCTAACTGCATCAGTTTATCACTTCCCAAAAAAGCTATCTTGACATGATTTCTCTTATTACTTTTAAGCCCTCCATTGATGTACCCTTTAATCAGTACAAGTGCAAGCTTTAAACCCCCAGTGGCAGTGATAAGTTTACCTAAAAAACTTCTGTTAATGATCCGCTTTGGCATGTCCAGCTTCTGTTTATTCTTCTCTTTAACCAGCTTATTACCACACTCTACCCTCGTTCTCCCTTTCTTCTTCTTTATGAACCTCAGCAGCAACTTTTTGTTCCCCACATGACGGGCAACCAGTAGGTAATCGTATTCGCAGATATACAAGTCAACCCAGCTTGTGTGTGATCTATTGTGGATGTTCTTCTTCTGTATTTGATGCTTCTCTGATTTATCCTCCACGACCTTATATTTCCACCCCATGGAATTTACAAGGATCGTCTTCTTACACCTCATTTTCACTCTTTTACTTCTCAGATGCATTTTCCCGAACACTTGGTCTGCATAAACAGCTTCAATGGCGCTTCCAGGTCTAACGTTCCTTTGTAGCTGTGTCATGTCTTTACGTACAGCACCAAACCCATTTGTGAACTTTTCCCAGACAAAAGGTGTCTTCAACCTTTCTTCATAACCCTTATATTTTTCCATACGTTCCTGGATTTGCAGAAATCCTTTCCATCTCTTCCTTTTCTTCCTCATGCTTTCTTTTTGCTCAATAGATTGATTTTCTCCTTCAGTATCTTTCATGGTTGCAAGAGGATCTTCTCCCGCTTTCGTTGACAGACCCTTTTCCTGTATCATCACCAGCGGAACGCCGCCTTGCGTCTGCGGAGAAACCCCAAAGGTCTCGTTCTTCTGAGTCAGCAGATCGCTCAGCTCTGGCACTGGCGGAATCACCTCGACATGATTCACTGTGGTTTGAGTCTTCTCCTGCACGATCATCAACGGTGCTTCCATGGATACCAGAGATTCTCTCTCTGCGTCTTTCTCACTTGTCACCCCCTGTGTCGTTGCATCTAACCCATACACAAGAATCTCGCTCTTCTCCTCCTGTGTGGTCACTGACGGAAACAACTCCAGAACTGGATCAAGCTTCTGCAGTGATTCTTCGACGTGTATCTGCTGCTGGATTTGAGCCTCCTCTCTATGGATCCCTCTCGCCTTATCTCTCTCGTCCCAGCGTTCCTCCAAGCGTTTCAAAGAACTAGCTTGAACCTGCATCTGTTGTTGCATAGAGATCATAGCTTGCTTGATCATCCTCATCCGTGACATGCTCTGTTCCAGCAAGATAGACTGCTCCTGCTCCATCACTGATTTCAGATCTGCTTCCATAAGCTTCATATCTTCCCTTGGATCGTCGAATGCTCTGATACCACTTGATACGTGAAACGTATCTCTTGGATCAAAACAGTAACAAAGCAAAAGAAACAAACGTAGATTGATGATAAGAACTGTATTACAACCCTGAGAGAATTATTAATGGAGTCCCTCACCTCCCCCTCTTGTGATCTAATCTCTAGATAACCCATAACTAATGGTATTGTTCTCTATTTGTACCCGACTCACACCTTCCTCCTCACGCATACGTGATGAAACATCCCACGTGATGAAACATCCCATGTGCACCAGATCTCCAGCTCAGCAGGACAGCAAGGACAGTCCATCTTTATTCCTTGTTCTAGAAGCTTGCAAGATAGGAACTAACTCTTTTTCTTGGGCTAAATGATTCATTCAAGCCCCTTATCTTCTCTGGGCCTTGTTCATGAGAATAACACACGTAACAGCCGCCTGCATTGGTAGGCAGCTCTACATGGTTATGCGGAGAAATATTTTCAGATTTAAACTCATCGATCATCTGTGGTTGAGATCCCTGTGCCACACCAAAATCTTTGTTCCTAAAATCAGGATTTCCTTCTATTTCTCTCTTCCGGTCCTTCAGAAGGGAAGTTGGTTTTACACTTTTGATATTAACCCCAAGGTTCTTGAAAAAAATCTGAAAAGTGATAAGTTAGCCAAAAATGATTGCACGAAGAGAAGAAATAGAAGTGAAAAACAACTCTTTGATACACACGACTTGTGGAACATTGGTCCATCATATTCAAACTTCACTCAGCACATACCTCTATCTCAAACTTCAGGTTCATTTTAAGGTTTGGCATTGAATAAATCTCTGAT
This sequence comes from Sinapis alba, assembly GCA_012274485.2. Lineage (NCBI taxonomy): Eukaryota > Viridiplantae > Streptophyta > Magnoliopsida > Brassicales > Brassicaceae > Sinapis > Sinapis alba. The sequence goes on from MU108158.1 coordinate 12,791, forward strand.
ATCAACCCGAGTATTGGCATGGTCCATGGATTCGGAGGTTGATATGCAATACTGCTTTGGCAGGATTCCAAAACCTGAAGTACCATAACTTAGAAGTCAGCTTACAATCATATAAAAAAGTTAGTCGTAAGGGTCATCCCATGCAAACCTTTGAAGTGAAAGGAAGGATAGCAATCAGCAGCCCTTTTTCATATGCCTGTAAAAAGAAGATAATAATAAGTCCCGCAGCAAAATAACAAACAAATTACAAAGAATGAGAACCAAAACAGTGAAATAAAGAGCAAAAATTACATTAATTATCAGAGATTTTGGATCTATTTCACACGCCCTTAAAACGCGATTCCTTCCAATGGTCACCTTCCCAAGCCAGCTGCCTAAGTTTTTAAGCAAGGACCGCTCTTCTGAATCTGACTTTATGAGCGCTGAACCTAAAAGAACCTGAAAAAGCAAAAATAATTGACTGATATCCCAACAAAATAAAAACAACACAGCAAACGTTTGGAAAAGTTACCTTGCAGTTCTCATAGGAAGCTTGGACTATCTCCTTGTATAATTGCTGAGAATTAACTTTCTCCAAGAACTTCAAGTACAAGTCATGAAACTGTTTCTCGGTACTCACTCTGTGATGAATTTAACACAAGTAGAAAAAAGCAATAAGAAGAGAGGAAAATCCTATCATCACTTGCATACATATAGCACGACTACATTTACCTTTTCATGACCATATACTGGGCAAACCAAGGGTAGTACTGAATAGACAAAATTTCATAGAATTCTTTCCCTTTGGATTCAACGTTGGCTGCTGAGACATTATTCATTATGAAATAGATTTTGTCCTGAACTTCTGAAGGTGGAGCCTGGATATAAAAAATGCCTCTTTCTTGTCTTTGTAGAAATAAACAGTAGAAATTTGACACATTGATCATCATAATAACCTAAAGGTCATATGCTTTACAAGTTTCGAAAGTACATCATACCATATTACCTCTATAGGATTCTCCTTTCTCTTCGACGCAGTAACGATGGTTCCTAGGTTCAAATGAAACCCCTGCAATAAAAGTGCATTACAAGATTATTTTTATGATCAAGCTCAACCACCAGATCATGAGAAGCTTTTTTTTTGCCAAAATGCACACAGGGCCAAAATTGAAAAAGCATGGAAACAAAAGCATCTTAATAATTTGGGCTAGCTAAATCTGTCATCACATGTCTGGGAATAAATTTCTGGTCAAAACAAGCCTTTAATCAAGAAATATCAAAATCGCTAGAAATTTGATAGAAGAGAAAAAGACCAAGTAGAGGACGAACAGAATAATTACCTCGCCGTTTCCAGGGGAAAACTGAGAGAGACCAGGCTTAGTAAGAGAAGCGTCTGGTTCTAATTGACCAGGTGATGTTCTCCTTGAAAGTGTTTGATCAACTACGGCCAAAACTGCTTCATGAACCTTTTCTATTTCTTCAAATGGTTGACGTGATGTAATTACGTTAATATGCGGTTTCAAAGCCTGCATAACATCACATTTTATGAGAAAAAAATTAAAAAAAAATCCTGCAGAACATCTTTAAAAAATAACCTATATAGGTATGAGGCGATAGACAAACATTATGAAACCAAGAGCGGAAACTAACATTCAAAAAGAAAGATGTTGCATCCAAACAAAGATCTGACATAAGATCAGAGGAACGGAACTGTTTGGAAAAGGTATCCTTCGGTTTCCGAAAATGAATGTCCTTGATAACCTTGAGGCACTCCTGAAATTACAAAACATGAATTTATAATGTGTATGACATTTTCTCAATTACAGAGTAATCATAACACAAATTTGCTAGTACGAAATAATATACTACCTCAAAAAAGACATCCTGGTACAGAAAAAGGCAGTTTGACAACCAACTCTCAATCTCCAGAAACCCTCTCTGTGAGGCAAGGATTGCCAATTTGATGCCAAGTGACAGCGGAACTGAATTTATAACAGAAGTGAGAATCTGAAATATTTAAATCTGCAAATGATTAGTTAATAAATATAGAGAAGCTGAATAAGAAACAATTTAAGGAAATAGAGCTACTTCTCGAAACTACTTATGGGATGCAAATCAAGATAACTCGTTTTTCCCCATAATTACCTTAAGCTCATGGAAGATATCAATTATTCTGAGCATGCTATCTGGTCCGAGATTTTGGGCATCTAATAGACCCCAAATAACAAGTTCTCTATTCAGCTGCCAGAGGTTAAGGACAAAACCAATATCCTGGGTATTCTTTTTCATCAGGGGAAGTAAATCAGAGACCACCTCACGCTGAATGATATTACAAGCAGTCTGCAACAAAGGTAGCCATGTACACAGCCCAACACAAACATTAAAAAAAATCGAGGTTAAGAGCACATATCACCAAAGAATAGTATCCAGAAATTACTTTAATATGAGCCATCCCAAGAAGCAAGGTTCTAGGACAATGGGCCAGTGGATACTGAAGCAATGAACGAACAGAAACAGCATGCCCACTCTCGGCCAATTGGCATAGCACATCTAAGAGATCAAGAGACCGCCATGCGTGATTGGAAAGTCCTAATTGCTCATCGATGTGCATGTTATCAATAGACAACTAAGAAAAACACAGCTAGTGAGACTAGTAACAGTTAATTGGAGAAGAACATGTCTGACAATGAGGAAATAGATCTCACCAGCTTCCTAGTAGAGTGGACAAAGGTGAATATTTCCGGCGGTGCCAATACTGCATGCTTAAGGAAAGATAGCTGACCCTCCATGTTTTTCCACACAAAAGAACAAATGGCATGAAGAGGAAATGGGTCCTGCGAGAATTAGTTTTAAAGCCTCCAAACAACAATATAAGCGGAAATCAAGAAATCATGAAAATTATCCAGTTGATCACCTTGCAGATATTTTTAACAATCATCATGAAAAACAAGAAAGCCTCCATGTTAGGAATATCAAATCCTGCATGATCCAGATTTTCAATTACTCTCGGCCAGGTTGTGCCAGGAGCCTGCAAAGCATTAGAAGACAATAGTTAAACAAAATTACAGTCAAGAAAACGAACAAAAATCGTTTGATAACAAAAAAAAAAAGATACCATACGTACACTTACTGTTCAGGAGTGGAAATACAGAAGAAACACTTAAATAAATCATTGAAGCTAAAACGGTGAGTGGCAGGGGCAAAACTTACTAGCTGTTTGATTGTTTCAAAAAGGATGTCAACATTCCATGACTTTGGTGTGGGAAGTTTGGTTGGTGTGCAACATCCAAGAGACAAACTGAATGTTATAAAGGTGTCGTAATTATCTTTAAGACCAGCATACGTACGAACAACAACGACAAGAATTCTCGAGATAGCAGGCTCTGTTAATGGCAAGAAAAGGGACAAGATCTCTTTGCAAAGTGAGGCATCAGAGGTAAATCCATAACCCAATTCTTCTACGAGATCTCCGACACTAGTCTCCTTGTCAGTTTCAGTTAAGATAGCATCAAGGCTATTTAAATCCATGCTCCTAGAGCAAAGAGGGAAACCATTTAGAGATACAATCTCTGCGGAAAAAAAAAAGATTCCACAAAAAGGAAACTGATAACCCGAACCTGAAAACATCAGCTTCGGGCAGTCCCATTGAAGGGAAAGGGTTGTGAACAAATTGGAGTTTATCAATTGAAGACAAAATCTGCATGAAGGAATCTAAATGTTTTAGGAGAAAAAGAAGAATATTCTGGATTTGCTCAGCTGACTCAATCAGGACAGGATTAGCACAAAGTCTCTGAATCTCAGCTGCACAAAAACTGCTTCCTTGAGGAGGAAAAAAAAAATCATTAGAGACCTAAGGGAGAGGAGAGAAGAATCATGGATAGATGAGTCTTAGTTACCACTTGAGATTGCATCCGATCTATCAAATCTCTGTGTGGGTGAAAAGTGAAATGCACTGGCAAACTCTGGAGTGACCTCAAAATCTTGGAGTGCGCAAGAAAGCAGTGTTGCGAAATTAGGCATTTGCAAGACACGTTTAAGAACCAAGGAAACAACATTCTGAAGGTGCAATGTATTTGTGTGGCATTTCCAAAAGGTGAAGCAGGTCTTGAGAACGCAAATGCTAGTTTCAACTCCATAGTCAAAGAACTGCAGTCAAGATTGAATCATCATCATCTCAAAAGCACCAGTTTTCTCTTGCAATAAATGATGATTTCACAAGAATAAAGGCAAGAAGATATGGAACAAACCATAAAGATGATGAAAAAGAAAGAAAGAGAGAGAGAGAGAGCACCTCACAAATCTCCTGGGCCAGAGAGTGATAATCGGAATCGTTGAATTCCATAAGTAAGAACCGGACATGACCGGAGACCTTGGACGGATTCATGAGCATGATGGCCATCGGAGATCAAAAATTAAATGCAGGAGAGGAGTGAGTCAGTCAAGTTGAGAGGATATGGATGTTCGTTCGTTCGCGTTGGGTTTATGGTTACGTTGCCTTGGCCATGCCCGTCGGATGATTGATAACTTCAGCCGCACATGCTTGCGAATCGCTGGAGAAAAACGTCGTCGCATCAATAAGCCCATTCAGAGGGACATCATAGCCGAGCCCATCAAAAAGCCTGTTGTAAATATCTCATTTGTTTTTAAATCCCAGCCCATTACATATATTCTTTATGAGAATGGATCAAATCAATTCAACACACACACACACCATTCCAAACAAATAATGGCGCTGTTAGCATATCCTCCACCACCTCCGCTCGGGGGGGTCCGTCGCGTTTTCCGAACAAGGTGTTCGCTCTTCGCTGCACAGCGAGCCAAGCGGAACCTGATGGATCTCATCTCCGACCAGGATCGAGGTCTGAGAAGCCAGAAAGACGCCGTGAAGCGAGAAGCGATCGTGAATGCCATCGAGGCCATGGCGGTCATCGGGAGAAGCTCCGTCACCACAGGAGATTCGCTGTCTGCCACGTGGAGACTACTGTGGACGACGGAGAAAGAACAGCTGTTCATCATAGAGAAGGCGGGGTTGTTCGGCACGCGCGCTGGAGAGGTACTGCAGGTGATCGATGTGAGGAAAGGGACGCTCAACAACGTTATCACTTTCCCGCCCGACGGGGTTTTCTTTGTACGCTCTGATATCGACATCTCTTCCCCGCAGAGAGTCAATTTCAGGTGGGTGACTTCTTTCGAATCACACTACTTCCAAAACTGAGAGCTAATAAATTTCAGAGGGTTTCAGATTCACTAGTGCGGTGTTGAGAGGAAGCAATTGGGAGGTCCCACTGCCACCATTTGGCCAGGGCTGGTGAGTTCTTCTTCTTCATTAGAATAGTCTGCACTTTGTTTTTTGAGAGTAGAGAATTTGGTTTTGAATAATACACCCCCCCCCCCCCCGCAGGTTTGAAAATGTGTATATGGATGGTGACATCAGAGTGGCCAAGGACATCAGAGGGGACTACTTAGTTGTTGATCGTGCTCCTTTTAACTGGAATGAATGAATGATCCATATTGTTACTGAACAATCCCTCTCTTCCTTGTTTTTTTTATGATCTACTACTTACTTTACATAAATAATGCCACATTTGCACATATAGCTATGAAACCTTGTTCCCTAAACCCATATCTTGGATTCTTGGTGAGCTCTGTGACCATGAAGAAGAGCACCCATGGATGTGGCCCTTTCATGGTTAGGCGCTCCAACAACACACCTGCTCCTTGACCATTTCCTGCTCCATGCATCACCATTTCGTTTACAGACATGACAATGACATTTACAAGTGCGTTTCCTAAACCACAAAGGCTCTTTGTCTCCGACACAAATAACAGACAGAACATGATGTATAGGAGAAGTAATGTGTTGGGATACAGTCATTAATTTTATTTCAGACTGGGTATTCAGTCGTTGCAGCTTGTGTTGTTGCTTTGAGATTGAACGATAAGAAAGAAAGCGAGTCGTCCAATGGATGGACATCAAGTTGGCATGAAGGCGTTATTTGCCTTAGTTCTAATTGCATGCAGTGGTTTCCGTGCTGGCGTATTTTACCGTTTTGGTGCTTCAGTTATATTTCTCCTTCTCGCAGTAGGTGTGGCAGTTAGTGCTTCAGCAGTTCTCCATTATCGCCGAGTAAGTAGCCTTGAGCATGAGCAAATACTCTTCATACAACAACACATAGAGACCACAAGTAGTATGGTCTGGCACCTGGATCTCCACGTTGATACTTTTAAAAATAGTAATAGAAGAATGTAAGTATGAGTAAAATATTTGGATCCGAAAAAATGAACTGAACTAGATTTGAAGGTAATAATAAATACAACCTAAAAATGATTAAATACTCAGATGGATCTAAAAGTTTAATATCAAGATAATCATACTCAAATCTAATCAAAACTAAATATTTTAGATACCAAAAAATATCTAAATTATAATTATATATTTAAATATATTAATTAATTTAAATATTATATCTATTAGATATTCAAAAATATGAAAATATCTAAAATTATCAATATAGTCATAAGTAAATATCTAAAAATAACAGAAAATGTTCAAAATACTGAAAGTATTTATGTAAATTTAAATATTTAGTCTTATATTATTCAATTTTTTATGTTTTATATTAGTTACTTTTAGTTTTTGAGGACTTAATATTTGGATTTTTGTTAAAAAATACAAATGGATTTGAATAAATTTGGAATATATTTTATTTAATTAAAATGGGTATCCGAATTCAAATCTAAACCAAACCCGCAATGATTTGAACCAAATCCAAACTAAAATTTGTAAATATTTGAATAAGATTTAAATTTTTAATTTAAAAAATCTGAACGAATATATAATATTCATCCTTAAAAAAAACTATACGACAAATTCATTAGTACAACATACAATAAATAATCTAATATATCATTTCACTTTGCGCATAGTCTAGATATATCATTTCACATTGCGCATAGTCTAGGTTACAATCTAGTTAGTATACTAAAGCTATCACCAAAACATTCAACAGCTATTAAACAAGACTTTAAAAGAAGGGACCTAGGCCATATATATGGTTTAGTAGTCAAGTATGATGTCCCCACTTTTCCATTGCTACCAAAAGTTCACATGATAAAAATTTGAGATTTTAAGAAAGAGAACACCCTCAACAACACAAATTTATCTTCTAAAACTGATAATAGCAAAATATCACACAGCTGACAGCACAGCCTTGAGATGAGCCAGCGTGTTCCATACTGCCACATCGATGAGACTCCGGCGGCCACCGTCCGCTCCACAAAAGCTGCAGATATCCCCATGTATAAACCTATATTATTTCATATAACAGCTGGCTCAATAAATATATATAATAATAACTTAATTAGTCTATCTATATATATCTTGTGCAGGCTAGACTACGAGGTAGCGGAGCTGACGTGGGAGAACGGGCAACTGGGATTGCACAGCTTAGGTCCAACGCGAGTGACTGCTCCATCAAAGTATTTAACAGGCGTCGGTGGAACATTGGAGTCAATAGTAGACCAAGCTACTCGCTTTCCTAACCCTAAGCCCACCGATCATGAGCTCGTCCCATGGTTCCACCACCGCTCTTCCAGGGCCGGCTTGGATGCGCTTGTCCCCGAGCAGCAGAGCCAGCCTGACACCCACGTGGGCTCGTGTAGCAGTGGTCATCCCATGGCTGGTGGGAAACGAGCCAGAGTGGCCTCAGAGTGGAGCACCGGCGGGAGCCAAAACCTGACCACTGAAACTTACGGTTTCACCTCAACATCGCTGGATGATGATAATTCCAGCTCCGGCGGGAAGCCTTGCACCAAAACCACCACCATTTACGATCATGACTCCGTCTGCCACCACAGCCGCCCACAGGCAATTCCTTTTTTCATAACTAATACACCTTTTAATTATATATAAAAATATATCACTTTCTATTTTTTCTTAAGTAAAACAAAACTTTCCGAATTACAACAATCTAATATAGATGGAGGGAGAAGAAGAGAAGCAAGCAGGAGGAAAATCATCAGTTCCAACTAAGAGAAGCAGAGCCGCTGCTATTCATAACCAATCCGAACGAGTAATTCACTCCATCTCTTTTTACTAAAAGTTTTTATGTTATATTCATATATACTGTGTCATAACTAAAATTACTCAATAAAGATAAAGAGTGATTGTCTCCTGAATGATTTTGTTGCAGAAGAGGAGAGATAAGATCAATCAAAGGATGAAGACTTTGCAGAAACTAGTTCCCAATTCCAGCAAGGTACCTCGTTTTGCATGCATTATATATTTTTTTTTTTTGGCGGCTATCCATATAAGTTAGATCAAGTGGTGGCAGACGAGCCGATTCCCTGGGGGGCCTCTCCGTCTAACCGGGTCTGATCTATATGGAAAAAGTTGTGTCCTCTCGCTCGTGCCTCCTTAGCTAGGGCATCCGCACGAAAATTTCTATTTCGAGGGATATGACGCAAGCTTATATCTTCAAAATCTTCCTTCATCCTCTGGAAAAGCTCTATTTCCGACATGAAAGATGGCCAAAGCGTCGGATCCGTAATCATTTGCACTAAATCCGAACAATCCGTTTCAAGAATAACCGATGTTACCCGCAAATCTCTCATACAGGCAGCAGCCCATAGCAAGCCTTCCATTTCCGCATGTAAAGCTGAGAGACACCTGTTACATGCCTGCATGCCAAAATGTTCAAACCCCATGTGGTCCTTCAGACTCCACCCTAGTCCACTTACACTGCCATTATTGATCCAGGACGCATCAATTTGGCAGGTAGGGGTTCGGGGTATCTCAGAAGTCGATGTATCTCCTTCCAGGAAATCGGAACCATCCTGGTCCACATTTGCTTCTTCTCTTTCATTTGCTTTCCTCCATACTTCAGCCTCAATATTTGCATGTTGCAATGTATCCATCGGGGACACGACTTTCCCATTAAAGAGTTTGTCGTTCCTCGCCTTCCAAATGAACCAACAGATCCAGGGGAAGGTGTCGAATTGTGGTCTTTGTGAGGCCACCTCTTTTCTCTTCCAAAACAAGAAATTCATGTTTTGGTATATAGATGTACTCGGGAAGTAACCCGGAAGGGACGGATAATCCGATAAAGCCCAAACTTGTAAGGCCGGTGGGCATTCAAAAAGAAGGTGATTGATCGACTCCACTGGAGCAGCACATCTAGGACAACTCCTATCGGTGCCCAGGTGTCTATAGGTAAGTCTCTCTGCTGTCGCCACACAACTCGATATAGCCTGCCATAGGAAATGTTTCATCTTACTCGGGGTTTTTAATTTCCACACATAGCTCTGCAAGCTCTTTAAGCTAGGTTCTAAAACCCTTTCATGTTGAAGGCTTCGCTTGTTCGATCGGAGAAGATCGTACCCGGTTTTAACTGAGTATTGTCCTGATTTAGTGAGGTTCCAAACGTAACCATCCGGAGCTCCAGAGGGGGATGGTTTTAATCCAAGTATCAAAGGGATATCATCCGGATGAAAAAAATCGCGCAAAAGCTGGATATCCCACTCCTTGGTATCATTCCTAATAAAGGACTGAACAAGGAGTTGGGGGAGTCTGTAAACAATATGTTCCGCCGGTCTAGGTGGTCGAGCCACCGAGTCTGGAATCCAAAGATCACTCCAAACCCTCGTCTCCCCACCTGTACCAATCGTTTTCCGTAATCCCAATGCGAGTAAAGGTCTTGCTGCTATGATGCTCCGCCATCCGTAGGATGGTGAGTAGACCCTCCGGTCTTCCAAAGGGGTAGTGTGACTAAAGTATCTTCCTCTTAGGACACGAGCCAGTAAAGAATTCGGATAGTGAATTAATCTCCATAATTGTTTTGCAAGAAGCGCTATATTGAAATCATGGAGGTCATGAAAACCTAGTCCCCCTAAGTCTTTAGGGGTACAGATTTCGTCCCATGCTATCCAATGTAGTCCTCTGCTGTTTTGCTTTGAACTCCACCAAAAATTTGAGGTAGTGCTCCGTAGTTTATCCGTTATACCTTGTGGAAGAAGGTAACACGACATCACGAAGGTTGGGACAGCTTGTCCTACGGATTTAATCTGAACTTCCTTTCCGCCTTTGGAAAGTAATCTAGATGACCAAGCGTTGGCTCGCCCATTTAGTCGATCTTGTACGAAGGAGAACACTTTCATCTTTGAACCGCAAATTTGTTCAGGTAAGCCTAGGTACATCCCCATGCCTCCTTCGGAAGAAAAACCTAATATCTTCTTTATTTCGACTTTCCGCGAACTCTCCACTTTGTTTCCAAAGAACATCGAGGATTTGGACGCATTAAGTCTCTGTCCTGAAGCCTTCCCATATATGTCTAGGATGTCCATAATCTCCTTGCATTGGCTTAGTTCTGCCTTACAGAAGAAAAGACTGTCGTCCGCAAAAAGAAGGTGGGAGATCCTTGGGCTAGTCCTAGCAACCCGAAGGCCCACAATCTTACTTTCTGCTTCAGCACCATACAAAAGCGAGGTCAGAGCCTCTGAACACATGATGAAAAGAAAAGGGGAAAGAGGGTCCCCTTGTCTCAATCCTCTCCTAGGAACGATTTGGCCTCTTGGTTGTCCATTGATTAAAACTTGATAGGAGACCGACGTGACACAACACATAATGAGGTCAACCAGTCTTCCATCAAATCCCATCTTTAGCATCAAAGCTGCAAGGAAACTCCATTCCACTCTATCATAGGCTTTGCTCATGTCTGTCTTGATTGCCATAAAATCTTTTTTACAGCGGTGATTTGTCCTGAGGGCATGAAAGTTTTCTTGTGCAATCAGGATGTTATCAGTGATCAACCGTTTTGACACAAACGCAGATTGGGTCTCAGAGATCAAATGTGGTATAACCTTCTTCAGTCTCTTACAAAGTAACTTGGATATAATCTTATAGCTCACATTGCAGAGGCTAATAGGTCTAAACTCCGCCATGTCTCGAGGTTTGTTCTTTTTAGGTATGAGGCATATATTTGTCCGGTTCAGGGCCGGGTCGAAGCTGCCCGTCACAAAAAAATCGCGTACGAGTCTGATAATGTCATGGCGCATCTCACGCCAGAAGTTTTGGAATAGTTTACTAGTCATGCCGTCCGGGCCAGGAGCTTTATCCGGGTTAATGTCAAAAAGGGCTCTCCTAACCTCCTGTTCTGACGGTACTTCCAAAAGTAATCTATTATCGGCTTGGGATACCTTTCCGGAGATGGACCGAAGGGAGGCGTCTAGCTCCGTTGGCGAAGAGGTCGAGAAGAGATCTCGAAAGTATTGAATAGCTACATTCTCAACCTCGATTTCGCTCTCTACCAGCTTGCCATGTTTGTCTTTAATGCTGATAATCCGATTAAGGGCTCGGCGTTGTTTTGTTATGGCATGGTGAAATTTCGTATTTCTGTCTCCGTCTCTGTGCCACTGGTCCCTACTCTTTTGTTCCCAGAAAGTATTTTCTTCTCGGAACGCCTCAATTAATTTTCTTCTCAAATCTTCCAATTCTTCTAGCGTAGAAAACTCGTCATCCTGGGCCGCATCTATTTTTTGTTTTAACTCTCTAATCAGTGTAGCGGAGTTCATCGGATTTTGTTTTTTCCAGGAACTGATTTTTTGTCGACATGAGGTAACTTTTTGATGGAAATTCCTAGCTGGAGTATCATCAAAGTGTCCCCATCCCGATATTACCGCTTCCTTGAACCCTGGTTTTCCTATCCATCTTTTGTCAAATCTGAAACTCTTACGTGTCCTTCGAACATTAGATTGTATACGTGCTAGAACTGGTCTGTGATCGGATCCCCATAGTTGTAGGAATTCTACCACCGAGTGGTTAAATAGGGCATGCCATTCCTCATTGGCCACTGCTCTGTCTAATTTGCATTTGACTTTCCCGGATCTCCGTTTTCCCACCCACGAGAAAGAATTTCCTTTATATGGGAATTCAAGCATGCCACAATTCTCTAACATGGTTCGGAAAGGGAGAAAAGAGCTTTCTAAACGACGTCTTCCTCCCCTCTTCTCATGGTTACCAGTAATCTCATTAAAGTCTCCAATCATGAACCATGCCCCACTGCGATAGGTACTCATGCGTGACAATCTTTCCCATACTAGGTCTCGATGTCTAACCACAGGGTCCCCGTACACAAAGGTCATAAAAATTGTGTGTCCTTCAAGTCTGGTCTCAATGTCAATCATGTGGGCATCCTTATACAAAATAGTAACCGAAGGATCATCCATATAAAAAAGAGCTAATCCACCACTTCTACCAACAGGTTCAACAGTACAAACATGATCATATCCAAAAAAGACTTGCACATCTTGCAAGAAATTCCGATTGTTCTTTGTCTCCGATAAAAATAAAAACTTANTACAAACATGATCATATCCAAAAAAGACTTGCACATCTTGCAAGAAATTCCGATTGTTCTTTGTCTCCGATAAAAATAAAAACTTAGGTAAAAAACAATGAAAAAGTTCATTGAGATGCTCCTTAGTCAAGTCGGCTCCCGCCCCTTGACAGTTCCACGCAATTGTATTCATTCCGGGATTTTCGGTGGCTTGCTACTTCCCACCTTGGTTGAGTTTATACCGGTAATTTTCCCGGAAGACTTTGTTGAAACCTTTGATGAAGCTTTTATTTTCTTCTGTCCCGGTGGCATAGGAGGGCACAAGCTCGTACGAGGCTCAATGACACCACGATCTTCCAACTGGGCCAGGGAGGGCCCGAACTTCTTTTGCCTATCTTTCGGTGAGCCCATGCCTAGGAGCATGTTACGTTTCTTGAGTGATAGGCCCGTAACAGAAGGGCTTGAAGGGTTCTTTTTTTTCCTCTGCGTTGATGGGCTGCTTCCGTTTGGAGATCCTGTGCGGGATCGAGGCGGTCTTCCCGTCGGCGGTTGCTGCTCTGCCCGAGGGAGCCCAGAAACACCCATCATCGCCGATTTCGTGCTGGCTACACCCCCTGCAAGTCCAACAGGAGCAAGGATCTTGGCCTCCTTTTCACTTTGATCTTCCGTCATTAGCTTCTGAAGTTCCTCCTCATCGAGGAGATCATCATTCTCCACATCAAACTCATCTTCCTCATCCATCCAATCTTCTTCTTCTAAAATCTTTTCCGCATCCATTTCTAACTCTGGATTGCTCGATTGGTTCATCTGTGGCGCCAGATTTTGTTTCTCCAAAAGTGTGAGATTTCCAGTTTCCTCCTCTTCCAAAGTCATCTCATACCAGCTCAAAGGTTTAGCTTTGCTCGCAGGAACATCAGATGCACCACGAGCCAGGACCGGAGCTAAAAGACCTTGTTTTGCGGTTGGGAACAGGTTTTTCTTTGCTGAGCTTGTAGCATTATATATAAACTATCGCCGCTAAATTTTTATTTTCCTCTTCCGGTCAACTGCCAAAATAAGAAGTTATATGAGTATGCCCGCTTATATAACAATACTGTAGGTTTTTTTAGAAAGAAAAAAAAAATACTAGCTGATTAGTAGGCATGAAAATAGGTGTAGTGGTGGACCAGATGGAAGTGAATGTATCTAAAAAAATTGGACCTCATACGATGATTCTTCTCCACACACTTTAGGGTGTTAATTGTTCCTAGTTTTTAAAATAGTTTTTGGTTTCTGTTTTCAAAAACCATTTTATCATCCAATCAAGATTTTGAAAAAGTAGATTTTCTAAAATTAAAGAAAACTAGTTTTTGTAATAACTACCTAATTCTAAACAAAAACCAAAAACTGTGTTTTCTTGGTTTCTAGCAGTTTACGTTAGTTTATTTATTTTCTATCTTTATATTTTAATTTTAATTTTTTTTATGTAATATCAAAATTTTCATATTTATTCATAATTACACTCCTCCTTATATATACATCTATTCACCAACGTGCATAATAATATCAATATATTTATTAAAAATATAACATAAACTAATTTACACATTCACCAATTATTTGATTTCAATGAGAAAAAGAACATTTTCAATTAATTTACATATAAATTAATAATGTTGAAAGTATGATAAAACCAAAAACCAAAAACCAAAAATGAAAATTTAAAAACTAAATTAGATAAAATAGTTTAATAAATTTAATTCTTTTACCATCGTTTTTATAATATAATTAAATTTTAGTTTATTTAAATAATATAAATATTATTATGTACTATAGCGTATGTGTAGACTTATATTTGCCACAAATTTTAAAATATTTGTTAATTTTTGTTAAATTTTTTCTTTAATTTGTAAATATTATTTATCAACAATTATTTAATTCTAAATTTTTATATAAAATTATTGCATATAAAGTTAAATTCTACATATATAATTAAATTTTTGAAGTTAACCATTAATGAATATATATATATATATATATATATTATAGTTATGATAAATTTTATTTAAAAATATGTCTACACATTTTACTTAAATTTTTACATGTATGGATTTCTACATATAATATATATATAAGTTTATAATTATATATATATATATGTATATGAAAGTTTATGATTAAACATAGAATTAAATTTTTAAATCATGTTTAAACATAAGATTAAAATTTCAAATTTATGTTTGAACATAGAATTATATTATTTTGTGTTTGCTGCTTTGGTTTAATTTAAAATAAGTTTTTGTGTGTTTTAGTAATGATATTTTATATTTTCTTATTTTAAAAGTAAAAACTTAAAACCAAAAACCAAAATCTAAAATCACCAATCATGTTTTTCAAAAAATTAAAATCTACTGCAAAATCAGAAACCAAAAATCAAAATCTAAAATCCAAAAACCAAAAACTAAAAACCAAAAACCAAAATCCAAAATCTAGAAACTAAACAAACAATCACCACCTAGCTTAATCTCTTAGACCATCTTTATCCAAGAGACCCCAAAAATGGTCTCTTATTTTTATTTTATTTTAGCTTTTTCTGTTTTTCAAAAAAGAAAAAAAAATTAAACCACGTGTCAACGGGACCCGTGAACAGTGCAAGAGACGGTTCTTATTTAAGAGTTTTAGGAACTATTTCTTGCACTGGTCACGGACCTCACATATTAGTGGGCCCGCGAACAGTGCAAAAAAAACTTCTTAAGAGACCCGGATAATCATGATCTTATATGTTTGTCCCCCTAAAAAAACTGATTTTACATCTCTTTACTATTTGGTCCGGTTGGTCCATTCATACGACCTTAATTATCATATCTGGCTGTCGACTTAAATTATTTTATTTTTTTGGTGCAAATGTTAAGTGTCGACTTAAATTCAACCAAAACAATCAATTAATAATATAATAGTACTGTCAAGCTTGCTGTATAGTGTGTTTATTATACACGCATGCTTACCTAAATATGTTCATGGATCATCCCTTTGGTCAAATAATGCATCAAAGGGAGCATCCCTTGAGTTTGTTTGATAAAAATACGTACATTTTGGAATTAGACGGATAAAGCGTCAATGTTGGATGAAGTGATAGAGTACTTGAGGCAACTTCAAGCACAAGTGAGCATGATGTGCAGAATGAACATGCCTTCCATGATGCTTCCAATGGCCATGCAGCAGCAACTTCAACTCTCTCTCATGTCCAGTTCCATGGGTTTAGGGCTTGGCATGGGGATGCCCGGTCTAGGTCTTCTCGACCTTCATTCTATGAACCGAGCTGCTGCAACGGCTCCTAATATCCATGCCAACATGATGCCGAACCCATTTGTGCCTATGACTTCTCCATCGTGGGATGCCTCCTCTTCTACCGACACTCGATTTCAGTCTCCTCTTATCCACGATCCTATGCCGCCAGCCTTTCTTCCATGTTCCTCGCAGGTCTTTGTTATTATATATAGCTTGATAGCTTCATTCTTGTCTGAATCTAAATAAAAACATTTTCCCAATTGCAGCAAACGACGATGGAAGCATATAGCAGGATGGCGGCATTATATCAGCAAATGCAGCAACAGATACGTCCTCCTTCAAATCCAAAATGATTATATTATTTAAAACCTTAAGTCTACATGTGTATTGCAGATCTTCAACAACATATTCCATCGTATTTTATATGTTTAGGGCCTATAGGCTACACATAAACTTTATATGATATACTTTCGAAAAAGGCCTGGTTGTAATTATATTTGATTCGTCCCAACAATGATGATTATGTTTGAGTGAATAATTGAATATGTATAACATCAAGTGTAAACACACAAACGAACTCCAACTTTCGTTTTCAGGATTTTAATTGTGCCACCAAGAATAAGTAAAAAGCCAAAACGGAGGAAACACAACGGCATATGCTTTGTCTGCAAAATTCCACAATAATTTGATGATAATGTTGTAAATATGCAATAAGAAACCAAAAAAAAAAAAAAAAGGAAAGCGAATATTTTATTTAACAAAAGGTGTTGTAAATGATTGGGTCTCAACCTGTCAACTTGGCCCTGACTACTACCACATGTTCGTAAACAAAGTATAACTATTAGTAACCAAAAGTGTCTCGAAAATAATGCCAAGTTTAGTAATCAGTCGTCATGACCACAAACCCTAGATCCCATTTGTCTGTTTACTAAACAGACATACATTGGATTTTTGTTTCGTTTCTTTAAAATCAAAACAAGAAGTTACAAGACGATGCTTTTGAAGATATATAGATCTAAACGTTGATTTGGTCATCACAAAAATTGTAGAAAAGATAAAAATCAAATCAGATAATTTCAAAGGTCGACAACAGTTGGTTTGATAGTAAGTATGATATAAATATACTTCCAAAAAAATATGAATAGCCCCAACTAAACGGTGGTTGAAATGTCAAAATTTCTAAGATGTTTTTTTATAATCTTTTAAATGCAATTTAGTAGATTTGATTGAATCATTAGCACAAACCAATAAATAAATTAATCTGTCCTTATTGCAGACGATTAATTTATAGCACTCTCTATGAAAGGTTCTAATTCTGAGGTTCTAATTATGTATGTAATCTAGATATTTTTAATTTTATTTTCTGTAAAGTTTGGAACCAGCAATTATATATACATATATATGTATTTTTTGAAATCTGGAAGTAGAAACCCCGTTTGATAATATTTTCATAGTACGTCACGTGTGTGGTTTCTTAACATGAACCGCAAGAAAATAAAGTCAAAATTGAGGTATGGGTCACTTTCGTATTTTGACTGTCAATGAAAGGCACATCTCGCTGGAGAGTAACAATAGCGTGGAAACTAGGACATAGTCTGACATCTATACCCTTACCAAGTGTGTTACAAAACCAAAGTAATGAAAAGGGGTAGAACCCGGTTTGCTTTCATTTCGTATTTGACGCTAAAGACTGCATTAATTAGGTTGGTTTATGGAAATAAGGGTTTTATTATGGACCATTGGATATAATATAGTGTGAAAGGATCGAAAGGCCAAGATTTAGTAAATTGTGTTCTCTTACGTAAGATTATTTAATTCTTTTGTCGGAAACTAGGAAGCAGCTCGAAAGCGAAGCTATCCTGTTCGGAGAAGAAACAGAGGTTGGTGTTGTGATTGCAGTGCCTGTTTGTAGAGTGGTGGTGGGGGAAGTGGTGATAGCAGGGCGGTGTGGTGAGGTGTGGTCGGAGCCTAAGCGAACAAAAGAAGCGTGGATAGCAGATGTGTGGATGGAGGATGTGTGGATTGGTGATGCATGGATGGGGGATGTGTGGATGGGGGATGTGTGGATGGGTGAGGTGTGGATAGACATCGAGTGGATGGGAGAGCGGTAATGCTTTGCAGCATACTGACTAGCGATAGGGGAGTGGCATGGAAATTCGTCTTGCTCCATATGGGCAGCATAATGCAGGGTTATAATATAAGATTGATATTAGTAATAGTGACTTGTTCGGGGTTAGAAGTCGGAAACAGAGAAGGTGGGGCGACAATTATCGTTTCTTCGTTTGGTTCGGGATCTGGAAATCGAGAAAAGAAAACTGAATCGCAGTCGGCGGAGGGAGATGAAGATGAGTTAGGGTTTACGACAAAGTGAAATTAGAAAAAAAAAAAAAAAAACAGAACCGGACAAGAGTTAGGTAATCACTCTGGGTTAATTGATTGATTGGATTGGAGGGCAATAGTGACTTTACGTCATAGAAAAGGGGGTCTCAAGCAACAAGTGACCTTTTGAGCAATATGAAAGTGCTAATGTGACCTAGAAAGTAAAAAATTCGTCAAAATTTAGGTAAATACGATTCCTTTCACACTAACAACAAATAAGAGAACACTATTGTAATAGAATGCTAGTTACCTACCCTACCTTAGTAGTAACCTTACCAAAAGGGGAATCGTTTCCCGACCCCATGGGCTAACTGAAAGAAATAGCTATTTGATGTGTCTTTTTGGGGGTAGAAGCCCATGAAAGATTTATACCTCTTTCTGTCTTTCAGTTCATATTTGGGATACTCAACATTTTCCATTGAATAGGTCCCCGTTTGTTTTCCAACAAAATAAACAGCCATGGTTGAGAGAAATGAGAGCACAGATTTATATCCTTTTTTCCAAGTAGTGAACAACAGTTACGTACAAAAGGAACGTGGCACATTCGTCACAGTTCACCCAGTACTAGTGGGTATCAAATGACTAAACGGGAAGTCACATTCGTTGAGACATTGTTCTACTTTCGCTCCCTCTCCCCACTTTAACACCAAATCATCCTGATTCCTGAGCAAGAATTCAACAACTGTACCTAGATGTCACTAGGTGGCCGAACCGGCCATTTAATTATCAGATCTTATCCACATATAACTTTATTTCATAATATATTGAATATGAAAAAGTACTGACAATTTGGAAACATAGGTGTATTGAAAGTTTCTCCAAATAAATGATTTTATACTTTTATGTGTCTTTTTTATCCTCTCTCACTCTATTTTTTTCTTTGTTTTTATTATTATTGTTCTTTAAAAATTTAGAGATATTCTTTTACCTCAGATTTTTATAAAGATCAGTCTTTAGAACACCAACAATGGTTGCAGATAAGTGGATTTCTCAAAAACTAATAAAATATTAGTGATTAACTATGCAATTTTCTTTTATTTTTTTTAATTGATACACCATCAGAACATTGTCATGTATTATAAAATATCTTATTATCTTTTCTTGGATACCTAGATGAACAATCAATCCTTAGAAAAAATGTACTTTTTTCTCCTACTTTTTTAATTTTTTACATTAAAAAAATGAGAATGTACTCTTCCAAATACTCCCATTAGGGATGCTCGTAATGTTAATAAAGCCATCTCAAGCCCTAAGCCAATGATTTTCTTGCTTCTAGTAATGACCAGATCAGCTAGCTGGCCGGCCAAACAATGTGACATCAGGGCCTCAGGCATTAGTTTACTTCTGCAATTGGAAAAATGCTAAAGAGTTCAAGCGCTGAACAATTCCTCGCTTGCGGGAGCCACCACGAGCGGCTAACACTTAACCAACGGGCGATGGAGACCATCGGTCTTATTAATTGCTTGTTTCTTTACCATCTAGAAATCAGATTATTAACGGGCCTTCTACGTTAGGCCATTGTAAATCGTCGATTAAATTAAGGGCCCGATGAGTAGAGAAGAGTGTTTGATGATGTCTTGCATTGTGTAAATAGGCCTTGTCGGGTAATTTTAAATTACATCAGTTGGGCAACGAATTTAGAAGAGACAATATCCTCGTTGCATTGAATCCATTACTAAAAATAAATATAGTAGTGTCTCCGAGAATCGAGAAGACACGCATCGAGTATAAATTTGTGGTCGGAAAGATATCAAC
>MU108159.1:9314-32454 GCA_012274485.2 Sinapis alba
AAAAAAAAAAAAAAAAAAAAAAAAAAAAAAAAAAAAAAAAAAAAAAAAAAAAAAAAAAAAGCAGAATCTACAAAAACATATAAAGATCTATATAAAAAGTAAACTCTTGCTAGATACCAATGTGAATGTAGGTCTTTTTTGAATGTAGTGTTTTTTTCTGAATGTTAGAAATCAAACGCTATGAGATCCGTTACTCTTTTTGGAACAAATGTTTTCAAATGTTACAAATTACAAACATATGTTACATTATCGTTTAATGTTTTCATGGTCCAGATTTATATTATTTACTTCAAAATAGTATAACCTTCTTACCATCTAAATAAACTTCAAAAACAAAAAAAATATTGAAATGCTGGATAATTATATTAATATAAACTATCTAAAATATTACAAACGATCATACGATTAATAATTTTACTTGGTGTATGAAAATTTACATATAATTACATTATATGAGATATTTTATGAGATCCACGTTTGATGTTTGATGATATTTTTATGTTATATTACAAATATTTTGTAAGTCTTTTTCTTTGATTTTGTATAGTTGTATTTTGTCCAAAATACAAAATTTAATTTTCCTGATATAAAATTACTAATGAATTCTTAGTCAAACTATATTAGTCAAACCATTTGATAATGGATCTTCGTAATTGTTAGTACATTGTTTCGGATTCAAAATCCATTTCTTCTGCAAAAGCATTAATGAATATTTTATTAAATTACTGGATTATATACAAAGAAAATTGAGTTATGAAACTTTGCGACATAGCCTCGTACCCATCACAATCTCAAACAATTTTTCATAATAAAGGTCACATTTTCATTCAGTTGAAATAAAACCTCAAAACTCAAATTGTAGTATATGAGTGTCACCCTTACATAATAAAACTATTCGTTTATTTTGAAAAAGGCATTGTTTCAATATTTATATTTCCTTAATTTTTTTTTTTTAAACTGAATTCTTACATTTTGCAATAGATTATTTCTTTTCCCAGAAAAATTGCACTAGTTAAAATATGGAAAACAAAGATATTCCAATGCTAATAAAAAAGGTAGTAAATCAAGCAATAGATAGAAATAAAAAGATGATTAGTTTACAAGTCCAATAATAATTGCATGAAAACCGGAATATTAGCTGTCCACAAATATCACTATTACGACGGCAAGAAAGAAAAATAAAATAAAATAGCAAATTAGATAAATCCACCCGAAACGACGTCGGTTCACGTCGTCTTCAACCTCGCCCACACTTTGGTCTCATCCTTTTATAAAATCCCTCTTTCCTCCAACGTTTTTTCGCCTCTCTCTCTCTCTCTCTCAAATTTCCGTGCTCTCTCTCTCCTCTCTCGGAGATATTATTCAGGTATCTCTCTCGTGCTCCCTCTATGGCCTTTTCTTTTACAGATCGCTGTTACTTATGTACAGATCCGTGATTTACGAGAAACTCTTATCAAAGATTCAAACTTTTTTCTCAGATAGTTATTGATTCTTGTCATTGATCTTGATCTAATTTGTGTTTTTTTTGTTCAGGGCGTTCTTCTGTGGATCAAAAGTGAATAAAAAGATGAATCAATACAACTTTCAGCAGAACGCCTTCATGTCTCGCGAGGAGATTGATCGCAGCAAGGAGGGTCTTGTCTTTTGTCCTAAGCCCCGACGTGTCGCCAACCTCATTCGCCCTCTTAGATTGCATATGAGGTATGCCCCAAAAAAAAAGCATCTTCCTTTCCTCAGATTCTCCTGTGTTTAGGATCCAAACACTTACCCCCAAACTCATGTTTTGGTTTTGAATTGTAGTCAAGCTGCTGCTGATTTGTCTGATTCTAAAGCTGGTTCAGAGCTTTTGGACATCATTCGTAGAAAGGTATGCTTCCTTGACTCAATTCGATTAAAGTATTCACCTTTGATGTCTCTCTCTCTGACTCACTTTGTTGTCTCTATGCAGGAGGAGAATTGTAGTACAGTAGGGCAGTTACTATCATCATCTCCACCATACTTTCACGGTTCACCACCGAGCAGAGCAGTGAACCCATTAGACCAAGATGCTCGCTTTCGAGATGAGAAGCTCAACCCACTCTCACCCAACTCTCCTTTCCTTCAGCCCAATTCATCATCAACTGGCTTTCCTTCTCCATCAGCATCTTCTTCGTCGTCTCGTGGTTGCGTTCGGATGAAGTTTGGACTCAAACCACCTGCAGTTAGAGTAGAAGGGTTCGATTGCTTGAACCGTGACCGTCAGAGCTCGAGCATCCCTGCCATGGCTTAGTAGACAAGCCAAAAACAAGTGTATATAGAGGGATTCCGGAATCGTTTGTTCACCAAGGCCCTAACAAAGAGAAGGATTTGATTACTAGTGCTACTACCATTTTTGAAGCAAATGAATATGTGATATCTATTTAGTGTTTTTTTTTTTTTCATCTTTTTTCTGAGAGAGTGAGAGAGAGGATGAGGATGAAGATGAAGATCAGTCACCGTTTTGTTTATATACATTAATAATTAAGGAGAAGAAGATTAGAAGAATCTGTAAAATTTTATCTGAGAAAAGAGGTCTGGTTTGTATCTCTTTCTCTTTTGGGTTTCGTTGTAATATAAAATTATCTTCTTTCTCAGGATGTTATACCATTGTCTATAGTAGTAACATCTCTTAAACTTCTTGGCAGAGTTTAAGCTCTCAGCAAAACACCTTTGTATATGTGTCTTTGTGATTTGATAAATCTGTATATTAAAGCGACGTATTGTTCTTACCAGTTCTCTTTTTCATATACTGTGAGAAAAAGCAAAAATTAAATGTAGCTTTAAGAGTGGAGTCCATATGTGTGTCTTAAATGGAAACAGTTGAGTGTTTCTTTCTCTCTTACCGAGTTCTCTTGCATACTTTTATCTTGCCGACAGTCTTTGAGCTTTACTAATTCATATACAAAGGTATGGTGAACAGATTGTGTGTTTTTCTAACTCATGTATAAAAATAACAGAGAGATATTCTGGTTATTTGGACGACTACATCAATGTATCGAAAATATCAGAGATGTTTCTGATTCAAAGTTGAGGTTGCTCTTACTGCAGTCATTGTTGTGGCCTCTATCAATGTCTTCATGTGGATCAGATTGTTTTTTTTGGAAGAGTTCTGCTGAAGCACACCCAAAGTGATAGTATATGCTTCAACTTTGGTTTTAACTCCTTGCTCTTATCTATGATCTTCTAGCTCCTCAGTTGGAATTGTCAAAGCTTGTAAAGTGGTAACTGAGACAATCTCCATGTGTTTGCCGAAAATAGCACAAGCGAACATGTTGTGGTCGAGAGCTCTTGACTAGTAAGTAACTTGCCATAAAACAAATGTTAAAGCTCCGGAGGAAACTTTAATTTTCATGATGCTCCGGGTCTTCATGTGTTTACT
Organism: Sinapis alba; assembly: GCA_012274485.2. Taxonomy (NCBI): domain Eukaryota; kingdom Viridiplantae; phylum Streptophyta; class Magnoliopsida; order Brassicales; family Brassicaceae; genus Sinapis; species Sinapis alba. Next base: position 12,712 of record MU108159.1, read on the forward strand.
AGATTTCCTCTCAAAATTCTCAAGATTGTGAGTGAACCAATAGCCTCAACTTGGAACTACTGATGCATGATATATATCCACTCAGTTTTATAAGTAAGACAATCCTTGAATGTTAATTTGTAGATGTAACTTTTTTCACACTAATTAACAGCAAAAAAAATCACATCATCAGGCAAATAGGTTTTATGAATCACCCTAATGAGATCCATTTACATTAATTAATGTGAACTGCGTTGTTATAAATAATATCAAGAAAAGTATAACAAAACCTAAGAAAAAGACAGTTATTCTCGCGGCTAAGACAATTTAACTGAACAAACGCATCTGTTGAATGAAATATAACTTACTCCAACGACCATTAACCGCCAAAATTTCTCTCCCCTCTCTCTCTCATCTACAAAACCTTTTCCCTGATCAAACCGTTAAAACTTTTGTCACTCACTCTTTGGTTCTTCAACTCTCAAGCATCACACGGTGCTTGAGAGAGAGATTAACTCTTTTTGTGTGAAGAAAAAAAAAACACAAAATGGCGGGTGATGATGATCCAAAGCCGTCCGGTCTTGAAGACAAAGACGATGGAGATCCATACTATGAACCCTTTTCAGAAGAGGAACTCCAAAACCTTATGTCTAATCAAAATCCAAATCTAATGGACTTTGCCTTCACTGATAATCCGGTTCCTCCTCCTCCTCTTCCGGTTACTATACCAACCACTGATATAATCGAAACCGGGATGTTGAACCAACTCTCACTTACAATCTCTAACTGTGGTGACACGAACGACTTTCTTGTTACATCTTTTGATGATGACATTGACCTCTCTTGGGACTTGTCTGATATACCATCTGAGTTTCTCAACGACAACATGGACAGTAATATCTTAGGAGAGATTGGTACTAATCATGATAATGGTAATAACAATGGTTGTGGAACTGGTAGACTTGAAGTGAGTACTCGAGTTTTTGTTGAAAACGGTCCGAATCTCGAAGCCGGTGGTGGTTCATCAGCGCCTATTACACCGACAGTATCCAACGGCATACTCGTGTGCACTTGTTGCAACCTACTTCGAACACTAACCCATAGCAATGGTATAACTATTATATTTTATCATTATAGTATTTTGTTTATTGCATGGTTTTGTTTTATTTGGTTATTATATTTTATGCATTGTTGTGTATAGGTCAGGAGATGATGAGACTTGATTTTCATGGAGGGATAGGGTACTTCTGCCATGCGATTCTCGAGATTCATCAACTTGATGGTTCTTCTGAACCGGAATATCAAACCATTGATTTGAAGTTTTTGTCTATGGAGGATGTGAAGAGGTTTATAGAAGATTATCTCGCGGCGAGGGCAGCATGCGGTTTTGGAGTTGTGCAAGACACTAATGCTGATTTCTATCAAGCAATGAACACTAGCTTCTCCGATAACCAGCCGCCTATGTTGACGTTGCCACCGGTCGATGTTGATGTTCCAATGCCTCTGGCTATAGTGCCTGACCAAGCCCTTAATGTTCCATCTGTGCCACTGTATGTTGGGTTGAGAGATGAACCTCCAGTGTCGAAAGGGAAGAAAAAGAGACAAACTCCTCTCGCTATACAGGTTTTGTCTCTAATACTCCAGTTTACAATCGTTTTAATATAGTAGGATATGTCTTGAGGCTAACTTTGGAATAGAAACAAGTTACTTGTGCCACAAGGAACTGTTTGATATACGTTTAGATCTTTGGGTTGAAAACATAAATAATTGCGGTTTAAGTGTAAGACAAGATCAAATATAGATATTAGTTAGGATTTTGGAAGTCTATAGATTTCTGTTATGAACTTGTAAGTCTATAGAAGAACCTTTGGATGATTTCATGGTCTAGGGAGAGGATAGAAGTGAATAGGGATCATCTGTTATGGTTTGCATGTAGATGAAGAACATGATGTTTCTTGTGTTTTGAATGTATATTCAATTTAACTGATTTTATTGAAGAGACTAACTGATCTTGGGTTTTGTGATATCATCAATATGTAACCGAGGACAAGAACAGAGAGAACGGACTGGGAAACTAAAACTGAAGGACATTAGCATGCACTTTCACCTTCCGATACAAGAAGCTGCTAGACGAATGAGTCTGTGTCCTACTGTTGTTAAAAAGATATGTCGCAGGGGTGGCCTCTATCGATGGCCCCATCGCAAGGTAAAATTCTTGAATCAAAACCCACTGCTCTGATCACTCTATTAATTGATTCAAGTTAGTTTACTTATTTATTTCTGGTAAATGAATGAATATATGTAGATCAAGAGTCTTCTGAGGAAAATCTCATCATTGAAGATCATGTTAGAAACGACAAAGGATGCACAAGGAAAGGCCCGTGTCGAATCAGAGATTGAAAGACTCGAAAAGCAGATAAGTGAGATCTGTAGTGAAGCACTCAAAAACGCTTAAGTGGTTCCTTAAGTAAACTTGGAATATTTTTCCAAATGATTACAAACAAATACACGCGTATGTGATTTGTTTATTTTTGTTTCAATAAAGAATGAACAATATACTTTATATACTGCTTATAATAACGAGAAGCTGCCTTATATAAGATGAAAATGAATGATAAGCTAAATAGATACATTTTAAACCTAGAAAAAAAAAATACTAAAGATAAATGGTTACGTAGGCTAAATAAAGAAGAAGAAAAACATCAGAGACATGTCACCAGATAACACGTGTCACATTCACATTGGATTATTAGACGAATCGATGAGCAGAGGAAGACTATATAAAACCACGTAGAGGTGAGATAGTGAAGCAGAGCGTATAAGTGGAGTCGTTTTCTTCTCCTTTCTCGTCGTCACTCACCTGCATACCTGCAGCTTCTTACCATTCATCGAAACAGAATCTCGCCGGTTTTCTCGAACTGGAATCTTTTCTTTCTCCGGTGAAAGAGAGGATGAAGATATTTGTCAAAACTCTGAAGGGTGCTCGCTTCGAGATCCAAGTCAATCCCGAGGAATCGGTACGTTAAATTCTCAAGAAGCTCTGCTCAAACTCTTTCTTGGCACACTCGAGTTTGATATCTAGGGTAAGAGGTAGTTGGATCGATTCCTTGTTCGTTACGGTAGAAGATTGATCACTGTTTCTTGATCGGGAAGTTAGTTACTTTTGGTGGTAAGAGTCTTGAATCATAAGCTCTTTCGTCAATGTGAACTCCATGATACGCGAAGCTGCTTGTATCTTGGATCCATGAGTTTCCTCTGTATTGCTCTCCTGTTCTTGTTCTGTTTTCGTTATGTAGATGATTAGCTGATGGTAATCTAAAAAAAAAAGAGAGTATATGTGTGTGATCAGGTTGCTGATGTGAAGAAGAACATAGAGATCATGCTGGGAGTTACTGCAGCATATCCTGCTACAGAACAAGTGCTTATTCACAAAGGGAACGTGCTTAAAGATGAAACAACAGTAGAGGCTAACAACGTTTCCGAGAAAAGCATTATTTGCGTTATGAAGGTGTGTGCTTAGGTTTTTAGGTAAAATGGTAACGAAAGTTTATGTTTCTAGAGTTTTTAGCTTATTGATATGTGCATGGTTGGGCTTATAATGCAGAGAAACCCTGCATCTACCGGAACGTCTACCTCATCTGCTGGCCTTAAATCTCAGGTGGGTTGGTATCATTTAACCTAGGATTCTTGTAGCTTACGTCATGTGACACTGAAGAGTTTATGTTTCTCAACTATGTCTCCCTTGTGTTTAATGAGTGATAATAACTTGAGATTTGATTTAGGTTCATGCAGCGCATCCTTCTTCAGCTGCAACTGAGACTCCAGGGCTCTCTAGACTGATACCTGTAACTCCTACTGAACCTGCCTCGGATGCTGCTGCTGCTGCATCAAATATGAACTATGAGAGTGTTTCAGAGAGTAACATTCAGCAGATTCTTGAGATGGTCCGTGGAGCCTGGAGCCGTGAAATAGTTACCGGTGCACTCTGTTTGGCACATAATGACGTTGATAAAGCTTTGGAATATCTTTACTTTGTGAGTTCTTCTTCAGAACCATGTGTTCCCATATATAGTAAGGTAATGTGGAGTTTTAAGACTGATCATAAGTTTTCTTTTTCTAAAGGATCTCCCGGTGCTGATTGAAGATCCTTACATAACGGAGGTAATACACTAAATATTATTGAAGCAAGAGGGTATATGTGTAAATCTGAAGACTGAGAATAAAATGTAATGGAAAAGGGCACACAGGATCAAACTCAAGAACCTGTAGCTCCTGAAAAAGAAGCAGAGCAAAGACGGTCACTTGATTCCTTGCGCCACACTCCAGCGGTATTGAGCTGTTTCCAGTTCGTCTTACTTGAAAGATCAAAGGAGATAGAGATTATTAAATTGGTGGAGATCTAACTAGTGTTCTTTGTTTACGTTGTGACAACTAGTTTGAGTATCTACGGGTTCTGGTGCAATCAGACCCTAGTATCCTTAAGGTAAAACCAAACAAAGAAAAAGGGAATAATGCAAATGATTATTATATATGCTCAAGTTTTGTTGAATCTTTGCTTGCTGCAGGAGAGTCTAGAAGTGATAGAGAAACACAATCAACCATTGGTTCAGTTGATTCGAGACAACAAAGCATACTTCTTACGCTTATTATTGGAGCAGACTCAGGAACCAAACAACGGAGGAGATAGGTACGAAAGTTAGCATATATAGTGTTAGTAGAAAAATGATATAGAAATTAACTGAGTGGAGTCTTTGTTGTTGTTGTTGTGTGATTCAGTGGCAACCAAGTGGTGGGAGAGTCTGAAGAAACCGAAGTTGATGAGCAGCCTCAAGCAGAAGAAAACAACAAACCAAACAACGGAGGAGGAGATGGGTACAAAATTTACCATAATTAATGATGGGAGTAAAATAAACTGAGCTTTCTTTTGGTTTAAGTTCTTGTGGATTCATTTCTTGTTGTTGTGTTGTGTGATTCAGTGGCAACCAAGTGGGAGAGTCTGAGGAAACCGAAGTTGAAGTCGCCACCCCTGAGGATTAAGTGATTTGTAGTGAAGCACTCAAAAACGCTACAGTGTTTTTCTTTTTTGTTGTTGTTGTTGTTGTTGTTGAAGTAAACTTGGAATATTTTTCCAGATGATTACAAATACACACGCGTAATGATTTAAAGAATGAATAGTATACTTTGAGATAATTATATATTGCTTGTAATAATGATAAATTACCTTAAATAGTAAATTACTAACCTCTTTTTCCATATACTCCGTATTAGATTAGAGAGAAATTTACGTTAATAAACCTAAAACTGAAAGGTAAGAGAAAAAAAAACATTAAATTGATATTTCCTCCATATATTAACCTCTTTTCCCCATATATATATGAAGGGCCAAAATATAATGGTTACGTAGGTCAACAGATTAGCATGTGTCATGATCGTATTGGATTATTAGAGAAATAATTATAGGAAGACTATATAAACCACGTACGTAGAGGTAGGTGTCACCTACTAGGTGAGATAGTGAACCAGAGCGTATAAGTTGAGTCGTTTTCTTCTCCTTTCTCGTCGTCACTCTCCTACTTATAACTCGTTTCTTCTCAGCTCGGAAGTTTTTTTACCGAGGGCGATTCATCTCGAACTGGAATCTTTTCTTTCTCCGGTGAAAGAGAAGATGAAGATATTTGTCAAAACTCTGAAAGGTGCTCGCTTCGAGATCCAAGTCAAACCCGAGGATTCGGTATGCTCAAATCGTTTCTTGGCACAGTTGAGTTTCATATCTAGGGTAGGAGGTAGTTCTTGTTCACTACAACTGACGTTTCTTGATCGTCAAGTTAGTTACTTTTGGCGGTTTCTAGTTAAAGAGTAATACTCTAGAGTCTTGAATCATGTGATCTTTCGTCAATGTGAACTCTGATACGCTAAGCTGCCTGCAGGGTTTCGTTTCTTCGATCCATGAGTCTCCTCTGTATTGCTAATATTGTTCTGTTTATATGTGTGTGTGATCAGGTTGCTGATGTGAAGAAGAACATAGAGACCGTGCTGGGAGTTACTGCTGCAGAACAAGTGCTTATTCACAAAGGGAAAGTGCTTAAAGATGAAACAACAGTAGAGGCTAATAACGTTTCTGAGAAAAGCGTTATTGCCGTTTTGAAGGTGTGTGCTTAGGTTTTTAGGTAAAATGGTAACGAAAGTTTATGTTCCTAGAGTTTTTACCTTATTGATTCTGTGCTCGGGTGGACTTATAAATGTAGAGAAAACCTGCATCTACCCGAACGTCTACTGCATCTGCTAACCTTAAAGCTCAGGTGAGTTGGTCTTGTGTTTCTTGTAACTTACGTCTTGTGATTCTGAAGAGCATGCAGACTGTTATGTTTGTCAACTATGTTTATCTTGTGTTTGAGTTATGATATAACTTGACATTGATTTAGGTTCATGATGTGCCTTCTTATTCAACTGCAACTATGCCTCCACGGCTCTCTATGCTCGTCGTACCTGTAACATTGAAAGTGAACTATGAAAGTGTTTCAGAGAGTAACATTCAGCAGATTCTGGAGGTGGCCCGTGGAGGGTGGAGCCGTGAAGTGGTTGCCTATGCACTCTGTTTGGCACATAATGACGTTGATATAGCTTTTGAATATCTTTACTTTGTGAGTTCTTCTTCAGAACCATGTGTGCACCATATATAGTAAGGTAATGTGGAGTTATAAGACTGATCATAAGCTTTTTTCTTAAAAAAAGGGGATCCCGGTGCTGAGTGAAGATCCTTACATAACGGAGGTAAATACACTAAATTTGTTGAAACAAGAGCGTATATGTAATCTGAAGACTGAGAATAAAATGTAATGAAAAGGGTACACAGGAGCAAATTCAAGAACCTGAAGCTCATGAAGTAGCTGATCAAGAACGGTCACTTGATTTCTTGCGCCACACTCCAGAGGTATTGGAACAGCCTCAGGAACTCCAAGACGACGACGTCTTACACTTTCAAAGCAACGAACCAAACAAAGGAGGAGATAGGTACAAAAATTACCATAATGTTAGTAGTAAAATGATATAGAAATTAACTGAGTGGATTCTTTGTTGTTGTTGTTGTGTATATTCAGTGGCAACCAAGTGGGAGAGTCTGAAGAAACCAAAGTTGAGCAGCCTCAAGCAGACCCAAACAACGGAGGAGGAGATGGGTACAAAATTTACCATAGTGTTGGTAGTAAAATGAACTGAGTTTTTTTTTTTTGTTTTTGGGTTTAAGTTCTTGTGGTTTCTTTGTTGTTGTTGTTGTGTGATTCAGTGGCAACCAAGTGGGAGAGTCTGAGGAAACCAAAGTTGAAGTCCCCACCCCTGAGGATTATGAATTAATTGAACGGGTCTGTATATGTGTTCTTCTCTTGCTATTCTTAGAAACTTCAACTTCATTGGATTCGTTACTATATTCATAATACGTGTGTTTTGGTTTCAAAAACAGCTGGAAGCATTGGGATTTGAGAGAGGTGATGCGGCGGTGGCGTACTTCGCTTGCAACAGGAACATCCAAGTGGCTGCAAACCATCTTCTCGGTTACAAGCACGAGTCTCGACGAGAATAACACTACTAAACCAAACTCTCTCTCGCTATCATGAGTTTCTTTCTTGGCTTGTAGTGATTACGTTACATCTAGTTTTCTATCGAGAACCAAATGTCTTGTTTTGTAACTTAGTTTCTTTTGCTCTGTGTTACACACAGTTGGGGTGATTGATTGATGTGTATACTACCTTTCCTTACCAAAAAAAATAAAATAGAAAATCAATTACAAAAGCACTAAAGTTTAGTCTGATTCTTTGCAGCTTTCATATGACCTTGTACTGACTATGGAAACAAATAAACAATTGTTTAGTTATTTATTAACTCGATCTATAAAACAGTATCTTTTTTTTTTGGAGTGGGGCTGTAATTAGTCTACCTTTTGGCTCTGAAACAAAGCACTTTCTGAATATATATTTTTCCAGTGAGACCATATTTTGGGGAAAAGCTTTCTCTCTACGAAGCTTACGATGGGAGGAAGAATACGAGAAGTAAATATTCTTTGATATCGGAAAAAATCCATTTGGTGCCTTCAAAGAGAATATAAGAAAAGCTAAGAATATTATGAAGATAAAACTATAAGACAAAAGTTACTTTCTCCACCAGATTTCTCACACGGTTTGAAATGATGCTTCTAGCTACTCAGGGAAAAGCATGATCAAAGCTACTAACCATCACTCAAATTACACTCGAGTTATATACGTATATATTAATACTTTATTATTAGAAAAAAAAACATGGGAATACATGTCGTCATAACTTGTAACTTGGAAGTTTAATGTTAAAATTTGTTACAATAACAGTTTACCAATGGAAAAATAAAAACAACTACGAAAAAATGTGAAAGAATATTCGAGGGGAGGAATATATCATAAGAATTTTAGAAGATTTGTGAATTGTACTTGCCCATAGAATCTTTGCCGACTTGATGTTCTTTTGACTTCTCTACTTCTGTTTAGTCCTCTTTAAAAAATAAATAAAAAAGACTTTCTCACTGTTATTAATTATTATGCATGCATATGTTTCATTTTCTAGTTTTTTACTCTGTTACATTTTCTCGTTAGTATACGAAAGGTGAGCCAGAGTAACGAACAATCCATCCCTAGAATAGTTAAAAGCGATGATTATTTACCCTAAACACTTAAAATGGAGATTCTAATAAGAAAATCTATTTTTCACAAAAGGAACGAAGATTAGACTTTGAGAATGATATATTTTCTGTTTTAAACCCACTTGTCTTTGGTTATTGGATAATTATGTAGATAAATACATAAAAAATTAGCATATTTTGAAAAGGACAACGATGGTCTAAGTTCCACTTTGTAATGATACAAAATAAGAAGTGATGGAACAACACGAATTGTTTGGGATCAAATCAACTGAAACTCAACTTACAGTCATTTTACTATTCATAATACCACGACCGGCAATAATGTTGATTATTCTTTTAGGATATATAGCTCTTCGATGTTTTCATGTAAGCATAATTTGTTTTTTCTTAGCGTAATATTCCTTTTAATATGAAAATTTTCCACGTGAATTTTGTATAGTTTTTTTGTGTAATTTTGTTCTTTTCACACATTGATTATGATATTGTATTCAATCGTGATTTTGTATCAGACTTTTCAAGTCCTGGTCTATAATAATTGGCTTTAGATTAATAACTCATCATATTCTAATATTTATGTATATTTTTCTTCTACCATATAAATTAGGTTATTTTACTTTTCATATGATCACTTCTCATAACAAAAAGGTTTGTTTTACCTACCTAAACTAACGAGTTTAAGATAAATCGGATCACTTGGTTTTTATATCAATTTAGCAGATATAAATATATGGACATAAATAAAATTGTGTATTGTTTATATCCCTCGAGTCTGTATTCATATTGTAATATAATTATATTCCTAAACAACATACTTAGAACATGTTTAATGAGGGTTTCATAGGGAGAGTCTCTTAGCGGGATTTAAGAGACGATCTCTTAGCTTTTAACTAAAAAATTTTAAAAATGTCTCTTAAATCTCCTATTTAAGAGATGTCTTTTAATTTTTTTAGTTAAAAACTAACAGATCGTCTCATAAATTTCGCTAAGAGACTCTACTTAAGAAACTCCATTAAACATGCTCATATAAATATGATTCGTGGTTGACAAAAAAAAGAAGAAGAATAATTAAGGAAGAGCTATAATATAATATAATATGGACGGCTTTGGAGTGGCCGGTGAAGATTCACCCACATGAACTACATCTACATCAAGGATCTATTATTCTCATCTCCACAATTTACTATACAGATGCTATGCATCAAAATTAAAAACCTCCAGTATTTTACAAAATTACATCACTTGTACATTTCTAAAATACCATTATTTTATATATAAATTATCCTCTATATAAAGAGCTTGAATGAATCTCATCTCATTGCATCTCACGCAACTATACACACTACACTTCTAAAGTAGTTCAAAAAAAACTAATGGCAGCTCTTTCCTTCACTCACAACCACCAATCATCCGACAACCGCCGTGGTGGATCTCACCACCACCGTCACGGTCCCGTCGTGGAAGAAATCGAAGGACTCATCAAAGTTTTCAACGACGGTTGCGTCGAGAGACCTCCCATAGTCCCCACCGTCTCAGCCACCGTTCATCCATCTGCCAAGGTCACAGCCTTTGACATCAAACTATCCAACGACACTTGGACACGTGTCTACATCCCCGACACCGCAGCCTTCTCACCGTCCGTTACTCTCCCTCTCCTTGTTTACTTCCACGGTGGTGGCTTCTGCGTTGGCTCCGCCGCTTGGAGCTGTTACCACGACTTCTTGACCGACCTCTCCGTTAAAGCCCGTTGCGTCGTCGTTTCGGTTAACTACCGTTTAGCCCCTGAACACCGTCTCCCGGCGGCGTACGACGACGGAGCTAACGTTGTCTCGTGGTTATTGATGAAGCAAGGATCCAACGTCGGAGGGTATTCTTGGGTTAGCAAGTGTGATCTCTCGAACGTTTTCTTGGCCGGAGATAGCGCCGGAGCCAACATAGCTTATCAAGTCTCCCTCAAAAACACTTCAAACCTCAAAGGCGTTATTCTAATCCACCCTTTCTTTGGCGGCGAAGCAAGAACGTTCTCGGAGAAACAACAAAACTCCAAGTCATCAGCGTTAACTCTCTCAGCTTCGGACACGTACTGGCGTCTCGCTCTGCCACGTGGCGCCACTAGAGACCATCCTTGGTGCAACCCTCTGATAACCTCATCGTCGAAGTTACCGACGACGATGGTGTTTATGGCGGAGTTTGATATACTAAGAGACAGGAACATGGAGATGTGTAAAGTGATGAGAAGCCATGGAAAGAGAGTTGAAGGTATCGTTCATGGAGGAGTTGGTCACGCTTTTCATATTCTCGACAAATCTTCGGTGTCACGTGATCGAATCCACGACATGATGTGTCGTCTTCGCAACTTCATTCATCCATAATATAATTCGCTAAAGCAATTTAGGATACCTTTTAAGCAAATCAATTAAGACAATATTAAAGTAATTAAGAGTTGCTTTTAAGTAAATCAATTATGTAGTTTTGATATAGTTATTTAAGCTTTTGGTTTGTGTTGTATAATGGCTTGTATTTTACAATCATGTACCTATAATTATGCTTCTTCTGTTGTTATGATATTGAGAACTTAATATATATATTGAGTTGTATATTTTTTTGTCGTCTATTGTTGCAGTTAATTATTCGTGTGAGAGAAAGGTATCCACCTTTTTGTTTTCTTGCACTTCAATAATTTTCTTACAGTTGACTTTGGTAAATTTGCATCCGTGACACAGACCCATACAACTGAAAACTTTTTATTAGATAAACAAATAAGGGTTAAATCTTAAGTCAAATCGAATCAGTTTTGGCTATAAGTTTTAGGTATAAAAGTTCACATATTAATGAATCCATTTAACTTCTGAAATAATGTGCTTAATATGTCAATTATATACTTATGCGAAGAGATTAATATGATAACTACCTTCCATTCTTTCTCACCCAAAAAGAAGAAGAAAAAACTCTCTTTTTAACACCTTGTATAAATTTTATTTTTGGTTAATTTGTAAATTGAACATATGTTTTTTTTGTAACATTGGGTTCTACATCACATCATCATATAATCACATTAAAGATAGGTTATTAAGATGGGAAGTATCTCTTCCACAAAGCTTAGGGTTGTGTGTGTTTCACACGAAAACATTTAGATCGACTCAAAAAGAGGATGAGGAGTTGACTTGGTTAATGTATGGTCCTGGACTTCCAAATGCACTAAAGAAGATGATTTTTATTCTCGTCGTCTTCTTTCTTTTCACCTTTTTAACGGGGCTTGTTCATATGGAATGTCAAAAAGAACAAACAAGTTGGTATCAAGATCAGTAAGTTAATTTCGTGACGTCTATGCCCAACTCATTTTTTTATAATTTTGTTTGTATTTGATCGGCTATATTATACATATTTTGATTGGAGGAGCGAGTCCAACATATGCTAACACCACAATAATTCACGGTAAAAAGTGTTACAATATAGAGTTCTCTTGATATGTTTTGAATTTGGAGGTTGATGCCGCACCAAGTACGTTGTATCAACCGCGTTGCATCAAATAAGTTGCATTCATTGTTGGAAAATGGATTAGGTTATTAAACCATGAGTTAGATAGATGTGCACTAAAATGTTAGGATGCATGATACTTTTATATATATATATTGTGTTTTTGTAATCCTAACCAAAAACCACTTTCAATAATAAGATCCAATGATCCATACAAAAAAATGCCAATTCAATCTTGAAAGATAAGCAAATACTGTAGCAGATACCTTGGCCAAATTAAATGGCGACTGCTCAGTTACATTCCAATCTCTTCATGTTTAGGAAGCTTGTATTCTACAAACTGTTTTTTTTTGTTTAGCATCTTAATGTATAGAAGTGATTTTTAGACAAAAAAATAAATTACATATTGTTTTGGGTTTGGTTTTATTTTGATTCAGTTATACTCTTTTGAACATCTCTCATATTTATGAGATTCTAAATGCCACAAAATATTTATCATATTTTTATGAATTTTAATAGAATGACATCGTTTTACTAATACGTGTTTGAATGAAAAATATAATTTTAGATTGAAATTTATGTACTTCGAAATAAAAGTTAGTTTCAAATGATTAGTAATTAATAAGCACTGTAATTCTGAGAATTTTATTTATTTGTAAAGAATCAAGGAATATAAGGCTAAAAGTGTAATAAGTATCATACTGTAGGTAAAAGCGTAATTAACGTTAAATGGGAGTCTCTACATGAACTAGAGTATCTCGTTCCTCACTTCTTCTTGCCCTAATAAGTTCGTTCTCTCTCTCGCAAGCTCAATCTCTCACTCTCCAGCTCTTCTATAGTTCTATTCTCTTCTCTTCTCTTCTCTCTTCCTGGTCTGATCCCGTACGAGCGAGCGCTAAAGTTATCGAAAATGTCTGTGCGAGTTCTGAACCCTAATGCAGAGGTGCTCAACAAAACGGCGGCGCTTCATATGACCATCAACGCCGCCAAGGGTTTGCAAGATGTACTCAAATCAAATCTCGGTCCTAAAGGAACCAACAAGATGTATTCCCTCTTTTTGATTTTTTCTTGATCTACGTGTACAATAGTGTTCATCATCTTCACTTTTCCAGATGTAGTTGTTGATTAGTTGTTTTATACGATGTAGGCTTGTTGGTGGGTCGGGAGATATTAAGCTTACCAAGGATGGGAACACTCTATTGAAGGAAATGGTGAGTAGTTGTAGTGAAGGGTGCTCTAAAGTCTGTGACTTTCGTTCTGTAGTGTTAGAGCTTGACCTTTCGGATGATTGGTTTGAAACTGAATGTGCTACTGTTACTTATACAGAAGTCTTCTTGATTCGATGATGCTTACATGCTCACTTCTTAACTGTTGCAGCAAATTCAGAATCCGACAGCCATTATGATTGCGAGGACAGCTGTCGCACAGGATGACATAAGTGGTGATGGTACTACTTCCACTGTTATCTTCATTGGTGAGCTCATGAAGCAGTCCGAACGATGCATTGATGAAGGTGAGTTAGTCGCTATGTTAGCTGAAACTACGTATCTTATTTAACGCTAACTTGTAGATTTATTTGTTTGTTTCTATACCTCTCTACGGCTGTTTTAGGTTCTTGCTTTTAGGATCTGACACTTAGTTTTCTCAGTATGTATGTTAAGTGTGTAACATATGAATGTGTCCCAGTAATTGATCTTCAACGACTTTGTTTTGCTAAGTTTTGTTTCAATTGAATCCACACAAATTCTATCAGTCTGAACTGTTATCAACTTCTTCAGTTAGAAAATAGTCATTAATCCTAAGAGGTGTATACACGTATCAGGAATGCATCCACGTGTCTTAGTTGATGGTTTTGAGATTGCTAAGAGAGCTACGCTTCAATTCCTTGACAACTTCAAGACCCCTGTGGTTATGGGTGATGAACCTGATAAAGAGATACTGAAAATGGTCGCGAGAACGACACTAAGAACAAAGGTATTCTTGATTTTATGATTTTATCTCTTTCTCATGTTTGCTTTATTCTTGTTTTCAGCCCCTAACCTCGGTTTACTATTGTGGCTTGTGTAGCTGTACGAAGGCTTGGCTGACCAACTGACTGACATTGTCGTTAATTCAGTGAGTCTTATTACTGCTTTTCGGTTTCATTTCCACACCGATGAGAGAACTCATCTATGTGCGAATATTGGTGTACAAGCTTGTTTTTTTTAATAATTATCTCATTTCCTTACATAACAGGTTCTCTGTATCCGGAAGCCTGAGGAAGGTATTGATCTGTTTATGGTGGAGATAATGCACATGCGCCACAAATTCGATGTTGACACACGATTGGTATGTCTTTGACATGTGTAGTTTACCATAGCATTGTCCCCTCGAAGTTTCAATAGTTTTGAAATCTTAAAATACTTGCAAGCAGTATCACATTGATTCCTTCCTGATTTAGGTTGAGGGGCTTGTTCTAGATCATGGTTCAAGGCACCCTGATATGAAAAGACGCGCAGAAAATTGCCACATCCTAACTTGCAATGTGTCTCTGGAGTATGAGAAGAGGTAGACAATATAATTCTTTAATCAATTCCCTGAAGAGAAATAAGAGCGAAGATGTTACTGGCGGTGTAGACTGATATTTCCATTTTATCTATCAGCGAAATTAATGCAGGGTTTTTCTACTCTAATGCGGAGCAGAGGGAAGCCATGGTTATTGCCGAGAGGCGATCTGTTGATGAAAGAGTTCAGAAAATTATCGACCTGAAGAAAAAGGTGAGAACGAGACCACTTACCCGAGCCGTATTTGAAATTCTGTGAAAACTAATAATGCTTTTTTCTTGTGCAGGTGTGTGCTGGTAATGATAACAACTTCGTTATCATAAACCAAAAGGGTATTGACCCACCTTCATTGGATCTTCTTGCTAGAGAAGGGGTAAGCTATAACTACTTCTGTAGTTTCTAGCATCCACATTAATGTTACAAACAGTTGAAACCATTTTAGACTGACGCTTCGAAAAAGTAAGAATCTTATTACATTCTAGAGGCGGTTGAATCTTATTACCTTTGCTCATCTCTCCAGATTATTGCCCTTAGAAGAGCAAAGAGGAGGAACATGGAACGTTTAGTTTTGGCCTGTGGTGGAGAAGCTGTGAACTCTGTTGATGACTTGACCCCTGAGTCGCTTGGATGGGCGGGACTTGTCTATGAGCACGTTCTTGGGGAGGAAAAGTACACCTTCGTGGAGCAAGTGAAGAATCCATATTCATGTACCATCCTCATAAAAGGTATTAAGCTAACTTCTATCTTTACATCAAATTTTAAAGGTTCATTTATTCTCGTATTCATGATCTATTGGTTTGCTAGGGCCTAATGACCACACCATTGCTCAAATTAAGGATGCTGTTCGTGATGGTCTAAGATCGGTCAAGAACACCATAGAAGACGAGTGTGTTGTGTTAGTAAGTACCTTACTAATCTCAAGAAGTATTTTGTGACTTTTTGTTCTCTGTTCCTCTGCAATGCCAAAGAGATTGTTAATTCCTGATTATAACCGTTGTAAAATAAGCGAACAAACCTATTGTATACTTTTTCCCCGTTATGTTTATCCACGGCTGCATCGTTATATAGGGAGCAGGAGCTTTTGAAGTTGCAGCAAGACAGCACTTACTTAATGAAGTCAAGAAAACGGTTCAAGGGGTAATACTTGGATATCATTACACATACTCTAGTGTTTTCATAAGTTTTCTAGATCACTAATACTATCATCGACGTTGCAGCGTGCCCAACTTGGCGTTGAAGCTTTTGCTAATGCCCTTCTCGTGGTGCCTAAGACACTTGCTGAAAACGCAGGTCTTGACACCCAAGACGTGATCATTTCTCTTACGGTATGCTTTCATCTCTTATCCCTTCAGCAAACCGAAATATTGTGGAAAGAAAGGCGATTTCATTGCTCATTGTGATGAATCTTATGCAGAGCGAGCATGACAAAGGAAACATAGTGGGATTGAACCTTCAGGATGGTGAACCGATTGACCCACAGCTCGCTGGTATCTTCGACAACTACTCAGTGAAACGCCAACTTATCAACTCAGGGTAATGTTTGAACCAACCAGACAATTTTTTTTACAAAGTTGTGGGTTTTGTTGGAAAGCCAGTTTAATACTTGTTTGTGTTGCAGGCCAGTGATTGCATCGCAGTTGCTTTTGGTGGACGAAGTGATTCGTGCAGGAAGAAATATGAGGAAGCCTACTGCTTGAAGTCCTTTTGCTTTTTCTTTCTTCTTTATAACCCATCTCAAGTTTTTGTCTTTTGATTTCAATCGTGAAAGTTATGTGAAAACTATGTTTTTTGATTATGAGAAACATCTTTGGATTCGACCTACTAGAACTGGTGGATTTTTGCAAACTGAGAAAAAAATGGATTTACGATGAAAATCTATTACTTTTCAGCTGGTAGATAAACAAATCCTTTATTGTAGAAAGGCCATAGTCAAGACTCAGATCTTATAAAAGCATCCATTACAAGAAGGATCTATTTGGTCCATAATCAACAAGAAACAAGGTAGGCGACAACCTTATATTGTTCCAACTCAATTCTTTTGTCCGACAAAAAAAATTATGTGGTCGACGCTGAGACTTTACCCTCTTCTTGAATCATGTACTCTCTCTTCATTTCCTCCAACACTTTGTCATTGGTGCTGCAGAATCAACAAGAAATATACTTCATGATTAGACTGATTTCAAGAGATTTTCATCAGGGAGTCGCAAAGGAAAAATTTGTGCACCAAAAAGAAAATAGATATTGACTGTGCTACACCATTAGCTAACACAATGATCATATGTCCCTTACCAACTCCAAATAATGAATACAGTTATCATGTTAAGCAGTAACAGAGAATCACCCGTTTTCATAAGTTTATATTTGATTACAGATTACAAGCAATGGTACTATGCATCTCCTATCCACAAGATGTCTCTACCAAATCAATTGCTCGCCATACCCGTTAAGAGGCTACTAAGTGAATCTCAACAAAATCATCTCAAGATGACAGAATCAAAGGTTGGATGAAGAGGTGAGAAACTCACAATTGATGGAGGCAAGTGTTGAGCTCTTTAGCTTGCTTACGACATGTCCACACGACAGAGAAGGTTCGTCCCGTGGCGCATTCAGCATACTTAGAAACGTACTGATCACATTCGTTTAATGCCTTTGCCTTCATCTTGCTACGCAGCGCTATTAAACAATAGTACACAATCAATCAAACTAACAAACAACATTTCATTACTCCTCTAGCACATCACCATTTAACTTCAACAAATCTCTTTAGCTCAATTCAACGCAGTTTATAGAAACCAATGTTAACTCAAATTGATAAGATACTTTTAGTCCGAAAGTCCATAACTTTCGAGGATTAGTGACATGGGTTTTGAGAGATCGAGAAGAATCTGCGTCTCTGATGATAAAACAGCCTTAAAGAGATATCTTTATCCCATTTGACAATTTAGGGGTTTAGGGGTTTAGTAACATTATTACATAGCAGGAATGAAGAAGAAGAAGACATTGGTAACATACCTTCTTCAACCTTCTTCTTGACGTGATTCTCACGAGCTTGCTCCACATAGCTGCTCCCCATTGACGACGGACCTTTCTGAGCTTTTCCTCCGATCAAGCGTGGGTAGATGAAAGGAGACTGAAATGGGTTCAGGGCAAAGGGTGATTCCGTAAAATTACTTGTCAAACTTACAATTAGCTCCCTATATTATGATTTATTTGATAAACAACCCTTACTATTTGTTACTTATTATATAAATGTCCCTATAGTTTTTAGCAGGTAATAATTAATCGGTCCAAAAATAAAATAATGAATTAACATAAATGACACAACACATACCCTCGAATTGAAGAAGCACACCGAGAGTGCCCTGCTTTTTCCTCGGTTTTCCACTCACTTTCTCCCTCTTTATAATCTCTCTCTCTCTCTTTCTTTCGCAGTCGTCTCAAGATGGCTTCTTCAGCTACTTCCGTCATAGCTTGGTCAGTTTCTCTTCTCTTCTCTTCTCCCCAACCTTTTGCTTCAGCTCTCCATTGATGTTTCTTGTGATTGGTGTTTTGTACAGGGGCGCTGGAGAAGATGGGCAACTAGGACTTGGAACTTACGAAGAAAAGGAATGGGCTTCCGTTGTTGAGGCTCTTGACCCTTTTACCGTTCGCTCCGTCGTCGGTGGTAGCCGCAACTCCCTCGCCATTTGCGATGATGGCAAGGTTAACTTACTAACTACTCCATTCACTTCTCTGCTTTTCTTCGTTGTTGTTTGTTGTTTGGTGGGTTTTTGCTCACAACTCAGTGTAAAGTTCAATGCTTTGGGTTTATGTGAAGGTTGGGATTTGGTGATTGTCTTTTTTTTTTAGAAAAAGAAAGTTTTTTTAGATTTGATAGACTCATCGAGAAAAAATAACAAAGTTTGTCTTTTTCTGGTTTATAATACAACCGAAGATGTTTGAGTTGTTGTTCTTGAACAGATCATCAGACCCTGATTCTGATTCTGGAGTAGTGTATGATTTTGGTTTGGGTTCTTGTGTTGATCTTTTGACACTTTGATACTCTTATAAGCTTTAGCTTTTGAAGAAGAAACTAATGCTTTTTCATTAATATCTTCAATGGTTTCTCAGCTGTTTACATGGGGTTGGAATCAAAGGGGTACATTAGGACACCCACCAGAGACTAAAACAGAAAGCACCCCTAGTCTTGTTAAGTCTCTTGCCAATGTCAAGATTACACAGGTTAAAACTCATTCACATCTCAAGTATCTTTTTAATTGTTTCTACTATTTGCTCGTTGTTGTTTACTCGGAATGTGTTTGTCAATGAATGGATCATAGGCTGCTATTGGTGGTTGGCATTGTTTAGCTGTTGATGATCAAGGCCGAGCTTATGCTTGGGGTAGTGCATATCTCTCTCAGCTTTCTATCTATTGATTCTATAGCGAGAGAGAGAGAGACACTTATGCTCCTTTTTTGTACTTAGGTGGAAACGAATATGGGCAGTGTGGTGAAGAGCCTTCCAAGGATGAGACAGGTAGGCCTGTGCGTAGAGATATTGTAATCCCTAAGCGTTGTGCCCCTAAACTTACAGTTCGGCAGGTACTTTTTCCCGGTTAACCCTCTCTGCATTTACCTCAGCTTTTTTTTTTGTCTGAACCATATTTTTCTCGTGTTTCTATGGTTAAAAATAATAGGTAGCTGCAGGAGGTACACACTCTGTGGTTCTAACCCGTGAAGGTTCTGTATGGACTTGGGGTCAACCCTGGCCTCCCGGTGACATGTAATAAAACCAATATTCCTTTCATTAATCGATATAACCTTTGTGTTTTCTGGTCTGTTACTAAACGTGGGATTTGGAACATTCTTGTTTGATCACCAGAAAACAGATATCTGTTCCGGTAAGAGTTCAGGGTCTTGAAAACGTTCGTCTGATTGCTGTTGGAGCATTTCATAACTTGGCTCTGAAAGAAGATGGGACTTTGTGGGCTTGGGGTAATAACGAGTATGGTCAACTTGGAACCGGAGATACCCAACCGAGATCTCATCCTATTCCAGTTCAAGGCCTCGATGATCTCACTCTTGTATGCGGTCTAATAATTTCTA
>MU108160.1:0-32447 GCA_012274485.2 Sinapis alba
GAAATACTTTTATATTATTGAGATTCTGTGATATTGTTTACAACTTATGATTGACCTTTATATAGAGATCGAATCATTGCAAGTATAAGAGACACAACTCTTCATACTAAAAGACACAACATGAAGAGTTACAACTCTTTGTGTAATAACTAACTTATGTAAATGTATTAAGGAGAGATTAGATTATATAGTTTAACATTATTACTGTTAATCTGATCGGATCCAGATACAAGTCCGACGTTCTGGTGGTGGTGGTACGCCGGAGCAACAAGGTAGACGTCTCTTAAACCAACCATGCCCATCTCCGTCGTCGCCGCTGACGGGAGACGGTAGCGGACAGAGGATCCGGGAGGCCATGATGGAACGCCAGTGGCGGTGGAAACTGAGCCTAAACCACCGTAGACAACGGTGGGAGCAGCAGTGAAACCAAGAGATAGATCCTCGGTGGCGCGGGAAGATGTCGTCGTCTTCGTCGCCGCCGTCCAGTCCGTGAAGGCACCGGAATCCGACGTCGGTAGGTTATGCCTCCTCGTTGTTGCCACAGCTGATATAAATCAAAACCCTAATCTCACAAATTATAAATACAAAAAATAAAACTAATAGAAACGAATAAAATTATTTATCTTCCCTAATAAGTAAAAAACACATCAGACAACTCCAATGTATAAAACCATAAACCTAAAATAGTTTCTTCTATTCTGAAAATCTACAAAACAAAATCTCTGATGAGCAAAGAAGAAGATGATGATCCTGCAATCTACTGTCACTTTTGACTTTATTTCTTTCTGCTCACAGGAGGAAATAGAACACTGCTACTCTTTCTTTCTTTCTCTCAGTTCCTCTCTCTCTCTAAGAAATCTAACACGTTTCCAAACTTTCTCTCTCTAAAAGATACTGATATTTCTTGTACTATTGGAGTTTCTTCTGGATCTTCTTACCTCCCTTGAAACCAATACTGTGATGTATGTTTTGTTTTGTTTCCTTCTTCTAGATGGTTTCTTCTTGTTCCTGTCTCTCTCTAATAATAATCATCATGGACATTTTGCAGAAAGATAGAGGAAATTTTCTTTTTTCTGTTTCTTTTTCTAAACCTTTTTATTTATTAATTCTGGTATTTACTTATTCATGTTTTTAATAATAATAACTCAAAAATGGCACATGATACCTTCTTCTCCTTTGCTTTTGGATTCTAGCTCAAGTTTTGATCTTTAAATATTTTATATTATTCTTTACCAAATGACAAAGGTTCACCACCAGCGCTCGTGCGCGTGGCTCCACTTGCCTGTAACCCTTCCCGGTTATGTTTCCTAAAGAAATGGCTCACCGGTTAACTCATGGTTCAGTATACCACAACGTGAGCATTTTAACCTTTTGCTATGTAGCACTAGCTAGAGCTGGGCAAAACTCCTGAACCAAAATTCCATCTAGTTCACTGCAAGAAAATGTATTTGAAGTTTTCCAAACTATATATTATTGACAATATTGGTGTTGCTTATCTATCGGGTTCATGAATGAATTAAACACAATTTTTTAAGTTTGGAGGTAAAAACAGTTCAAGAAAGCATAGATCATGTAAATCATGTAATGCATATTATAACAAAAATACACACTATATAAATGTAATAGACAATAATAATTTTTTATAAAGTTAAATTTATAAATAAAATATAATAAAATAATATATTTATAAATGTAAATAAATATATTGTAAAATTAAATATTTGTAACAAAATTATTTATTGGTCAAGAAAAAAAAAGAATGACGAATATGTGAATTATATGCACATGGTCACCTATTCATGATTATTTGAATTATGGTCATAATTCATGTGCATATATGGTTAGGTATTCATAACCAGATAATACGATCAGGTGAATTATGTTTATGCATATATATATGGTCAAGTATTCATAACCAGGTAATATGGTGAGGTGATTGTGGTTAGGTTCACATGGTTAGGTGCTCATAGTTAAGTGCTATTGCGAGACCAGTTTTCAAGACATGATTTTTTGATCATAAGTGAAATTAAAATAGTTTAGACGAAGTCCAAAGGTTTAGAGAGTTCTAATTTCTTACCTCATAACGCTAGGAACATAGAGAAGACAAAAATACGAGATTAACAAGAGAAAAGTAAGAACAAAAGAAAATATAGGAGATTGAAGGAGAATTCACACAAGGTTGAGCTGAAGAAGAAAGAAGATTATGTCAAGAGTCTAGTCTAAGAGTGCTTCTTTCTTATTAGTAATGATTTTCATCTTCTATTTACACAAGTTCAATAAGCTTAAGTCTTATAGCTTATTGTAGAGGGTTTTCTTTAGGTGACGGGAGAAACATTGAGATATTCCTATAAGAAATCTCTTGTAACCACTTGATTATAGTGGAGAGTTAAGAGTGTCATCTTCTCCTCAGATAAACAATTCTCTTATGTCTTTAAGTTAATGTTCATAATAAAGATCCAAACTTTAACTTCAAATGATAGGGGAGTTAGATGTATGGGTAAATCTAACAAGTGGTATCACAACTAGCAAGTGATAGATATTTGGGTGATACAAAGATGGTTAGATAATCCCCAACAAGTGGTATCAAAGATCCATGTTAGGAGAAGAGCGTTAGAAGGTTCTCCTTGAAGATTAAATGGTGAATATAAGGATTGAAGTGGATAAATTTGATGGAACAAGGGATTTTTCCTTATGGAAGGTTTGTATGCTAGCTCTCATTGGGGTTTTAGGTTTGAAAGAGATTCAAACAGATGAGAAGCTGTTGAAAGATCCACATAGTTCAAAGGAATAGTTAGAAGCTGATATGAAGGATCCACATGAAGAGTTAGCAGGGGTATCAGATGCCGGTCCAAGCATAAACCTAGTAAAGCTCGAGAAATCAGAAAAGGCAAAAGATATGATTGTCTTAAATGTGGGGAATCAAGTGCTAAGGAAGATCAAGCATTAAAATAACATCATTGTATGGTCCACATTGGACATGTGGTACATATACACTTCATTACCAAACCGCATATAACTATATTGAAGTTTTATACTTTCAAGATGAATGATATGAAGAGTATATATGATAATTTGATGACTTTCTCAAGCTGGTAGTATATCTGAACAATCTAGGCGTATGTGTGTCAGATGAAGCTTAAACGATTTTGCTGCTAAGTTCATTTTATCACATGTGTGATCAGCTACAGAAACTCTCAAGTATGGAAGGGACAAACTCAGCTTGAATGAAGTAATAAGAGTTGCAAATTTCAAGGAGAGAGAGTTGGCTGAAAGTGGAAGCATATATATACAAAGTGTTGAAGAACTTTATGTTGATGCAAGAAAAAGCAACCAACATAGAAGAAAAAAGTCTAAGATCAGAGGAACGTACTAAGCCTCGACCTGTAAAAACAACAAAGGTTAGTTTATATGTGGAGATGAAGGGCACTGGAAAATAAATTTCTCGGAGATGAGGTATAAAGGGTTTGCAAATATAGCAATTGAATATGAGAAACCAGTGGTGTTAAGTGTTAGCACTCATGACACAAAAAAATATTGATTATATACTTAGGTTATTCATACCACAACACACCAGTCAAGGAAGTCTTGTTTGAATTCAATGAGTTTGATGGTGGTAAAGTGTTAATGGCTAACAACACATATGATAACATCAAGAGGATAGGAAATGTTTGGATTAAGAATCCAAATGGTTCAGAAGTGATACTAAAGGATGTTAAATACATGCTAGAGGTGAGTAAAAATCAGATTCCCTAAGAGATATTGGGGAAGTCAGGTTTTGAGTATAGAGAAAAAGGCTTCAGGGTTTTGTTTTACAAAACTGGAAAGAAAGTGATATCATGAGAGTGTCATGAAGGGCTTTACTACCTTCAAGGTAAGGCTGGAGTTAAAATACCAAAAAAATAAAAGGTGAATATAAAAGCAAGAAAGTCCGTGAAAAAAGCAGAAAAGTCGGTTAAGGAAGCTGAAAAAAGGTCAGAGAATGTGACTTTCTACAAAAAATTGATTCAAGGACCAACTCTTTATGTCTATATGTGTAAAGAGTCATTAGCTCAAGTTGGAGACTCTTCTATGATTAGAAAGTCAGGAGAGAATAAGTCCAAGGTGAGCAAAGAGGAATCAGGAGCACCATTAAACGTAGCTCAAGGAGACAAAAATAAGACAAAACAGTCTCCAAGAAGAAGAAATCAGGACTTGATAAATTCAAAAAGGATTTCGGGCCTTGCATTAATATTTTCTTAGAGTTAGAAAATGCAACAAACTTAGATGAAATTGAAGCGGCCATAAGGTTTATGTTCGATATGGGTCAAGCAGAATGTGAGTCTCTCACTGAAGTATGAAAAGGTGAATTTACCCAAGAACCGAAACATGCTACGATGAAGCAAGGAGGGTTCTTGGATGAAAAGTTACCGAGTCAGAAGTATGCAGCCTTGCTGCAACTGTGTTGGTTTACGGTGGTTTACTGAAGAGAGAAACAATCTCATGTAACTATGTTGGTTTATGGTGGATCTTGTAAGATCAAATTGACATCGTATAGTTAGTTTGTCTAAAATATGGAGATGGAAACTTAAATTGTAGTGTGGAGAGGTACCTAGTGAAGTTTCTGAAACTGTGTAAGCAGAGTCGCAGATTCCAGGTGGAGCAGTTGAGAAAAATCTTCAGAAGAACATGAAGTAACTGGTTTGACTCAAGGAGAGTACTGAGAGAGCATAAAACACATATGATTTCATCTCAAGGACAAGAAAATTATATAGAAGCATGGCAAGTACCTACAAGATATGGTAAGATGGATGTAAAGAGTACCAAGACAATCACACATGTTTTTTTGGAGCAAATACCTAACCATATATGCGCCTGGCCATAATTCATATATCCATGAATACATGACCATGTGTACATAATTCAAAAATCTCCTCTTTGTGAATTATGATCATATATATATATATGGTCAGGTATTCATAACTTTGTAATATTATGACGTGAATTGTCGCAAGACCAGTTTTCTATGCATAATTTTTGGACCAAAATAAAATTAAAATGGTTTGGACAAAGTTCAAAGGCTTAGAGAGTTATTATATATACTCTTAAACATAATTTATTGTGTCTTAATACTCGGAACACAGATAAGACAAAAATGAGAGATTAACAAAAAAAAGACAAAAATGAGAGATTAACAAGAGAAAGACAAAAAACAAGAGAGAATATATTGAACGAGAATTTGTACAAATTTTAGCTGAAAAAGAAAGAAGATTTTGTTAAAAGTCCAAGGGTGCTTCTTGCTTATTGGATAGTGGCTTTCATCTTCTATTTACAGAATTTTAATAAACTTAACTCTCATAGCTTATTATATAGGGTTTTCTGTAGGTGAAGAGCAAACATTGAGATATGTGTGTAAAAAACTCCTTGTAACCACTTGAGTTTAGTAAAGAGTTGAGAATGACATCCTCTCCCAAAATGTATTGGTAAGGAAACTGAGTAAACAAATTTCTTGTGTCTTTAAATTGTTGTTTTCATTACAAATATTCAAACTTTAAGACTACAAAAAATAAGGGAGTTAAGTGTATGGTAAACCTAATAAGTGATATTAAAACTAATAAGTGATAGGTGTTTGGTTGATACAAAGACAGATAATCCCCAAACAACATCAAAAGTATAACTAGTACGGTCTTTATGTAATTCATCTGCTTTAAAAAAATAAAATAAAAATATTAAACTGCTTACCGATCTAAAAGATTTTAATGCAGGAAAATTGTATGTGCAGATGAACTCGACTTCTCTCGCTATACCATTCCAAATGTTAATATTGCTTATCAGTCAATATATCACGGAAAGCATATAATATATTGAGTAATTACCTTAGATAGCCTCTTTTAGTTTGTTTGTCCCAAAAATAGTTTTTAAGAAGGAAAATGATCAAAATGTTTTTTTTTTGAAGCTAAAAAATTCATTTATATGCATTTATCTCCCAAGGGTTAATTAATTTGGACTTTAGGGTTTAGAGTTAAGGGGTGGGTTAGGGGTTAGGGTTTCAAATCTCAAAAAAAAAAATAAAAAAAAATTAAAATTTCAAAAAAAAAAAGTCTATTTTGGTCATTTTATTCTTTGAAGGCTATTTTTGTGACAAAAACTTAAAAATGGCTATTTAAGAGAATTGCCCTAATATATTTCATCAGAGACATTAATACAGTTTTAGCAATACTATTCATATCAAGTGTCTTGAAACCTAATATATGTTGTCAAGTAGTAGTTCGAGTCAGAATGTGGTCTAAACTCGCTTCTACATGAACTCGAGTCACATTTGAAACAAAATTATTGGAGATGGTCCCGATCTATTTAGAAAACCAGGTGGGTGAGTTGTTTCAATCGTAGTTTTCACCTGGAGTTAGTAGTCAGATCTTGGTTCTAATTGCCATGGATAACAAAAAAAAAGTTCTTGATTAGTTATAATACATGCATATTTATGTAACGTTTATTGCGATCAATTAGAGAGAAAGTCGCTTTTGTGTTTTTCTTATAAAAAGTTTAAGTGGAGAATAATTGGCTTGAGTAATGCACGTGAAAGAACCCTCTTTCAATCAAATGTTCGTCGTTCCTCCCCACGCTTTGCGGCCGTAGAATCATTGCTTTTTCTTTTGATGTTTTTTTAATCTCGTTTCACCTTTGTGCTAAATTACGTAACCCCACGGTTCTTTTTAACGCGGCCATAAACCCATATTGTTTGTATAGGTATGCTTTTGTGTGAGTGTTTTTGGGCTGAAAAGTATGCTTTTGTGTTCTACTTGATCTTTTGACTTTTTGCCTAACTGGAATGATACAAACTTGTATATTATGGTGTTAGCTTTCATTGAGTAACGTGTATTTGTAAGCATATATCCCTTGGTAGTGTGTCACTAGAAAGTATGCTCGATGTCATTAGTTTTTCAAACAAAACACACTTGAAGAAATGCAAAAAATGATAAGAATTGTAGATTAAAAAAACTGGGAATTAACTGTTAAATACGAGTCTTTAGAGGTAATTGTGATAAGAAAACCTAAAAACCAAAAATTTAAAGGATTTTACGGAAGTTAACAAAAAGTAATAATGCTTTTAAAATAACAAAACCTAGAAAAATAAAGAGTTTATAACAGAAAAAAAGACACTTTACGTGTTTTAATTACACACCAGAGCACTTATTGCTATTGGGACACTTTCCTTTGGTTTAATACACGTCTGCCCCTGAAAAAGTAAACTAAGTGTGGGTATTTAGGTAATTAGGCATGGGTTTCTGGTTAGGGTAGTTATACGTTCAAATTTTGAAACTGATTTGGTTTACAGCTGTGGACCCGAAACCGTTTATTAAATATAGTTTAATTTTATCCCCCCCCCACTAAATGTCCTTTGTTAATCACGGTGAAAACTAAACTTTGGAATTACCTAGGAGAAACCGACGACGAAGATAAAGTGCGACGAAGAAGATAAACAGAGGAGATTGTTACGCCGGAGACCAACGAAGTAGAAGATATCTTCGAGAATAAAGAGAACCGTAAAGGGAAAAGATAAAGGTAGGTTTTCTCTGTTTGCGTTCTTCACTATCGATTTATTTTTGTTCTTGTACGCAAGTCGGTGGATTTTGGGTTTTTCCGCCGTTAACCACCTTTCACGGGTTTTAATTTCGTCTTTAGTGGGGTATTATGTGTTGGTTTTGGGTTGCGTTTAGGTTGCTAGGGGTTGAGTGTTGAAGTTTAGTTCTGTATAACTTGTTTGTTTTATTGTTTGTGTAACAGGTATGACGCAAGCAGAGGAGGTGGGTGTCAATGCACGGTAACTGCCCGTTTGTTTGTGACAGACCGTTATCCTGGTGCAAAGCTTCCACAACACTATGGGTTAGCGTTGTTGGTGGTGCAAGAGGCTGAGCATGATCCACAGGTTAGGGTATTGTTTTTCTTATGAATTTGGTTGGTATAGTATTTTGGTAGTGTACGGTTTTGAATCAGTGTACATTAATACAAGTGGTTGATTTGAGAAAGTGTACAACTGACTGAAGCAGTACATGTGTATGTCTTGTTTCCTATAACAATTGTACATAGCTAATATCTAGTTTGTGGTTTGTACATCTTCTCATACAGCCATGGTTGAACGCGGAGCAGATAAAGAGGAAGGATGGGGAGAGTGTGACTATGAGATAAACGACAGGAAAGTAGTGTACATGGTTGAACTATTGAACGATGGGCATAAATTTGAAGAAGACGATTGGGGAGGAGGAGGTTCAGCTGAGCCAAAGTATGAGCATAAATTAGTTGAGAAACAGAAGAAAAGGAAGACAAGGACGGGCCAGAGTTGTACAGTTGTACAATTGGATAATGACCCATGGATGTACAGTTGTACAATGATGGCTATAAAAAAATAGATATGAGAAGACTCAATCATCATATTTTGACACTTTGTCTTTTAGAACAGTTTTTGCAGCTTCGCAGGCTAATTAATATCATCTCCCCCCCTCCTTAACCACAATATATGACCTAATGAACAGATGGACAGATTATAGTAGTTGTACATATAATCTATTTAAGCGATGACTCCTTAACTCTATTTAATATGTATTATAATGGCTCTGTAAATATTTGTAAATATGTCGGGATGGCATACACTTTTTGAAATGCTTTTGGAATACCATACCCATGCAGGACCGTTGTACAGATGGACAATATTTATAAAGTGTACAAATGTACAATGCGTTGTTGAGGCCAGTGTTATGTTAACTGTATTTAATATATGTTGTAATGTGTCCATAATTATTTATAAACGTGTTGTAATGGCATACAAACTTTGAAATGCTTTGGGGGTAGCATGCACTTGTATAGCATGGTAATTGTGTGCTTATATTTTGAGTTTGGTGCTTGAAAATGTTTGGGGGTAGGCCTCTGTTACATGTTTGATATGTATATGTAAACATGCGTACATAAAAGTTAGGTATTTGTATATGAGGTAAAGTAAATGATGGTTGTATAGATGTACAAATGGATAGTTTATACATTACGTACAAATGTATGATCACTGTGTGGTTATGTGTAAACATTTGATATATGTTAAATAACCGTATGCTTTTATTGGGTGTTGCGTTTTAAATTTTTATATGATGGTTGTTTGTAAGTTGTGTACATTCGGATAAATATTCATATGCTTTTTTGGTTTCTAAATTGTGGACATTCGGTATAGTTGTACATATGGAGATGATAGTCAACATGGACATGTAGTTGTGTGCTTATATTTAGAGTTGAGTGCTTGAAAATGTCTGAGAGGTGGGCCTATGTTACATGTTTGATATGTATACATCAACATCCGACAAAGAAGTTAGGTACATGTGTACAAGGTTAAGAAAACCATGGTTGTATGGATGTACAAATGGATAGTTTATACCCTATGTACAGATGTACGATCGCTGTGTGGTAATGTATAATCCTTCCCTCAACATCACAACTTTTATCTCCTCTCAGCCACACTGCTGCACCACCACCTTCATCAACGCTGCTACTGGCCACATCTTGAGCTTCCCCGATCTCAGAAGAGTCGTCGATCGTATCTCCGAGTGTCTGCACCATGAAGTCGGAATACAGAGAGGCGACGTCGTCCTCATTCTCTCTCCGAACTCCATCTATATTCCAGTCGTATGTCTCTCTGCCATGTTTTTTGATGCCGTTCTCACCACCGCAAACACTTTCAACACCGCCGACAAGATATCTGGACAAATCGCCGGCAAGAACCCAACACTCGCCTTAACAACGGTCCAGTCTAGCACCTGAACTCCTTGTCGGTATCTCCATCATTCTCATCGAACAAAACGAAGAGGAGTGCATGGAGCCGACTCACAAAGTCGTCGGTCGTATCTGAGATGATGAAGAAGGAAGCTTGGATCAATTAACAAATTTTTTGATTTCTACTTGGTAAACACAGAGAAAGTTGACGACGATGGGGGAGGAGGTGAAAATAAAATTATTAATTGGAAAATACAATCTGGGTTGTTGAAAATAGTAGAGAGAAAAGTTGATCCAAAGATTGAGGTTAATGATAAATAAGTGTCTTATCCAGATCTGGGTGAATAAATCTAAACCGTTAGTTATACAAGGAGATCAATGGTTGGAAAATGATCCCTCCAGAAGTCTAACTATTTTATGTTTTATGGTTGAGATGTAACGAATAAATAGGGGATAGAATGGAAGAAATGTGTTTGTATAAGAAAGTGTCTCGGAGTGTAAATAAATGATAGAAAAGTGATCCAAACTGAAAATATTTCAAAAATAAAAGCAAGTAACAGTAAGACCAACTGCAACAGCGGATTTTATGCCAAAATCCTTAATAAAATAATATTAAAATATTTAGTGGGTCCCCATTTTATTAAGGATTGTGCCACAATTGACTCTTCCAGTCCTTATTTACGGACCTCATTTCTGATAATCTTTTCACTGTGCACGGGCGTGGAGCCCGCGTAGAGGTCTGCAATTAGCTAATCTTTAAAAAAAAATTGGACAAAAAAAAAAATATTTTAAAAAGTGTTGTTAAAGATTTTCTGATAAGGACTTATGGTTGTGGGTGATCTAAGAGTTATGACAAAGTTAAAAGAAAAGGAACAGAAGGCACGGGGCTCAAGAGGAAGAAATGTTTACAAGAACCAAAAGGAAAACCAATAATGGAGGGAAGTCGAGACAAAAACGATTTTTGATCTTCGCTTTCAAACGTGAGATTAATTTTTGATTGAAATTTTTTGATGTAATGGAAATTATATATATATATATATATATATATTAAAGCTTTGTATATATAACTTGTTGCTAAATTCGTGTATATGATGTATTTTAGTTCTTTTTAGATGAGATAAAATATTTTATTAGATGTTTCATTTGTAGTTTATTAGATTTTTTTAAAAGGGGTTTATTGAAAATTTTAGGGGTTTTTGGAAACATACAAGCACATAAAAAATTAAATATTTTTTTAAAAAGAAAATGACAATGCTCAAAAACTCTAAATGATAAACTCCTTAACCAGAACAAACCGGCTCACACCAAAATCAGAGAACCGGAACCTTCCCGCCGGGGCAGGCGCTACGTCGACTGCAACCACTCGCCGCCTGTAAACGGCAGATCTCTAACCGAGCCATGGATGCCACTTTCAATGGAGCGAATAAACATCGATCAGCATCAAAGGGGCAGAAATCCCACACAAGGAAACCTTCACCGTTGACCACCACGACCTAAACACAGCTTCAAATGTCCCAGGAAAGTAAGAAAAGAAAGGAGAAGCACGGTTGGAGCTAGCTCTAAAGGAGCAGACCGGTTTCGCCAGTTCGGAAACAGCATTAGATTGGTCTAACCCACGACCACTTTGACTCCACCGCCACTGGAAAGATCCACCTGAAGACCTCCGCTCACAGTCCTCAGAGCAATCTGCAAGGAGAGAGGACCCCACCAATGATTCTACAACGAAGCTAAACTCGTCCCCACGTCTCACTTCCTCACCGGAAACCTAATCCATTGGCATCACTATGAACGAGAAACCACCCCCACTGGGGATCTAAAGTGGTAACCAGAGTAAGGAAAAGAGGGGACAAGCTCAGATCCGGCTCTTAAAGATCTGGACCGTGGAGCCAAGAAATCTGAAACCACCAGTACACCACTAACGCTTTGAGAATCAACACCAAGATCACCGAAGACCAGAGGAGAGACCATACAACACATATCTTAAAATAAAGAGTAAGGAAAAAGGAAGAAAGGTAGCCTTATCAGTTATCACAACATCGGCATAGCGACGACGTCAGAGAAACAGTGAAAAATATAAATGTGTCTTTAAGATCGAGAGAATTTTTTTTTTTATTTGAGTTCTGATACATGATTAATTTATAAAGTGTTGTTTATTAGATTATAGAGGGTTATAATTATTGATTTTAAATTCTTGAATAGAAACTGAACATTTATGTTTGGGGTTTGTAAAGTATTTATTTTATATAATAAGCGGTATGTATTGTTGTGTTATTTGGGTTTATTAGTTGGATTTGCACATAAAATATTTTAACTAAGTTTTTCTTATAAATATACTTAAAATCCACTGTCCATGATCCTATTACATCTTGCTATGCCCCAAAGCCAAAACAATAAATCCAATAATATAGCCAACCAATCACCAGGGATACCCAAAAACTACATAGAGGATGCAACTTCCTCACCCTCAAAGCATTCATGTAACCAATCATGAAATCTAACAGCTACATAGGATTGACGATGACTACCTTTAATTACACTATAAGCAATGAGGTAAGCTCTTCTGTTAGTTTCCCTCATCTCCTTGGCAACTCATCACTATTCCATGCTTGACAACCTATTCAAGACCTGAGTATTTTGATTTTTAAAATTTGGTCAAGTCTTGGGTCTCAATATCATACTCGTGAGAGTACAATCATCAATGGAAAAGATCACTTGATTGTAATGATGAGAAATCAGGATTTCCATAGTCCATAGGAACGCTTTGAATATAGCCTCATGTAAGCTAAATATTTGAGTAAACGCTCTTATGTTGTGCAACAACACTTTACTTTTGTCATCACATAAGGTCCAAGCTCCACCTCCAATCAGGTTGTCTTTATTCCAATCCATTCCAATATTACATTTGAACCAATCCCTAACAGGAGGTGACCACTCTGGAGTTTTAACAAGTTCACTTGCCTGTTCTTTCTACTTTACGTTTTGTTCATGAATCTGAGCTAAAGACCACATCTCAGTCTCACTGAACGTTTTTTCCACTAACTCAGTGAGAATCATCTTATTTCTTTCAAAAATCAGTTTATTTTTGTTCTTTTACAAAGCCCAAACAAACCAAGGAATCGCATTGCTGACGCCAGTAGGGTGTTCTTGTTCGTTACCAGCATTATCAAGAAATGGGTATTTGCATAATGTGAGTTGTTGTCGAAACAATTTTATGGATAAGACACATTTGCCAACACCCAAATTGTCTAGCAATAGAGCAAGTAAACAATGTGCTTGATAGACTGTCCTTGAAACCCACACATTTGGAAACATGGATCCATTTAGTTGCCTTTTTGATCAAAATTTTGGGAATCACATTACTTAACACTCTCCAAAAGAAGGTTTTGATCTTTCGAGGAGCTGTCAGTTTCCACATTGAACTCTTGAGATCACTTAAGGATGGCTTGGCTTTCGCTTCTCTTATCTCTTCCACTCTTGTCAATCTGTTTTAACCAATAACCCGACTTCTCTGAGTAATTACCATTTTATTATGAAGCCCAAACCAAAAAATATTTTTGATCAAAGATCGATTTCAATGTCAGAATCTTTATATGTCCTCATCGAAAAAGAGTTCTTGTAAGGTGATTAAATTCGAGCACTTATTCTCCACATCCAACAGTTAATTCACGTTCAGTATAAGATCAACCATAATGTGTCTCATAAGGAGACTTCTCCTCACTTCTCCTTCTATCCAGGCGTCCATCCACACATACATCGTTTTCCATTACTTATATGTTTCCGAAGACCCTGAGTGAGCAACTCCTTTCCAAACTGTATGCTTCTCCACGCATACAATGGTTTTGGTACCATTTTTGCATTTAGGATATCAGATTTAGTGAAATACCGACTTTTGAAAAGTCTTGCAAACAAAGATTCAGGATATTTTAAGATGTGCCACACTTGTTTAGCAAGGAGTGCTTGATTGAAGCTTTAAAAATATTGAATTATAAGCCTCCTTGTTCTTTGGAAAGACATAACTTAGTCTAACTCAACCAGTGAATTTTCTGTTTATGTTCCAGATAATTCCACCAAAAAAATCTTTCATTGCCTTGGTTAAGTTCTCACATGATTTTTTGATCATCTTAAAGCAGGACATGGCGTAGAATGGCATAGCCATTGCATCAGCTTTGATCAAAACCTTTTTTCCTCCTAGTGATAGTATCTTAACAAACTATCACGATAGTCTAGCCTTCCACTTGTCATAAATATAGGCAAGCTTTTCTGTCTTGGAGCCACTGAAACATTATGGAAGTCCAAGATACCACCCAATACCACACTCTTTGACAATGTCCGTTATATTTTTGATCTTATCTTTCTTGTGTTCCTCCTCTTTGGCACCAAAAGTAATTGCACATATTTCAATGTTCACTTGTTGACCCGTATCTTTCTCATACACCTTGAGTATCCTCACTAACTCTGCAGCTTGATCCTCATGTGCTTTGTAAATCAACAAGATGTCATCAACAACAACATATGATGAGTCATTGGTTCATCATCATAAATTTTATCCCTTGAGTTTTTTCATTTCTGATTGGTTGTTCTATCAAATGAATCAACCCCTCTCTACAAAGAACGAAGAGAAAGAGAGATAGGGGATCTTCTTGACGTTATCCTCTTTCCAGATGAATGCAACCAAATGTTTGGTCGTTAATCAAGGTTTAGAAATTCACTCTTTCAATTCAACTTTCAACAAATCCTAAAGCTTGTAGTAGAGCATGAAGACATCTACATTCGACCATGTCTTACGCTTTCGACATATCTGATTCGATGACTATGAAGTATTTTAAAACCTTGTCATTCGTCTTCAAAGCATGAATCATCTCATCCGCGATAAGAATTTTATCCATGAATAATTTTTCTTCCACAAAAGCTGATTGAGTGGGAGAAACAATATCATGGAGAAGAGGTTTTAGGCTGATCACCATAATCTTTGAGATTATCTTGTACAACAAGA
Organism: Sinapis alba; assembly: GCA_012274485.2. Classification (NCBI taxonomy): domain Eukaryota; kingdom Viridiplantae; phylum Streptophyta; class Magnoliopsida; order Brassicales; family Brassicaceae; genus Sinapis; species Sinapis alba. The sequence goes on from MU108160.1 coordinate 14,723, forward strand.
ACACAAGCTGATAGGACGCAGATCATACATCAACACTGATTCTCGAATCTTGGACAAAAGACAAAGGTGAGTATAGTTCTACTTAGATGGAAAGTCCCCATTCACAAAAAAAATTATGCACATCGTTTGTAACTTGATTCCCCACCATATCTCAATATTTTTGGAAAAACAAACTAGTCTGCTGTCAGGACCAGGAACACTGGCTGGTTTAATTGAGAGCACGACATCTCTAATTTCTTCCTTGAATACCTCTTTAGAGAGCATTTGGTGCATGGACTCAGTTATTTTGGGACAAAACCATCAAAGAAATGTTCAAAGCTTCCTTCATTCGTTGACTTAAAGAAGTTAAGTAGTAATTTGCAACTTGTGCCTTAGCTGCCTCCGAAAACTGCATCTCTGCCCATTTGAATTAGCTGCATCTGCTCATTTCTATCCATCAGCTTCATAACTATATTTAAATAGAAGAAATAAGAAAGTAAAGTTGCTAAAAAAGGATTCTACAGATCTTATATTTTTTACTATTAAAATATCAAAAACAAGGTTGGCAAAAAAAACGAATCTGAAGAACTGAATCGGATCCGATCCAAAAAGTAGTATTGAATCAAAATCAAAACTAGTTCAAAATTCGAATAGGTTCAAAATTTTGGTATCTAAAAAATAAGAACCAAACCCGATCCGAACAAAAATATTTAGGATATCCGAATAGATCCGAATCAGATTTATATATTTAAATATATTAATTAATTTAAGATTTAATATCCAAAATATATAAGATATTTTGAAATAATCCAAAATACTTAAAAATATATACAGATAGTCAAAATTAAATGTCTAAGATAGCTAAATAATATTTAAAACACCAAAATACTTGAAATATGTATTGATTCTCTGTCCAAATATTCAAGCTATATTAATTTTATGTTAAATTTAGGTATTTTGACATACATTGTTCAATTATAAATTATTTTTGTTATTATATTTTTGAAAAATTTAAAGTATAATTTGAATTTTAAAATTTTTAAAATAATTTAAATGGATTATCCAAACTCGAACCGAACTTGTAAAGATCTCAACCGAACCAAAACCAAATTTATAAATATCCGAATGAGACTAAAATTTTTAACCACAAAATCTTGAAATCTGAATAGACTCACACTGAACACGAATGAGTATCCGAACGCTCACCCCTAATCACAAATACAAAATTAATGTAGTGTCAAGTCAAGTTGACATTTTCGTATGTGGGAAAAATGTATATACAGTATAATGAAAGCATTGGAAGTGATATGTTCGTTCAAAGCTCAAGATTAATAATCCAATATGCTGACAAAAAAAAACAATATTTGCTTTAATTATGTGGGAGAAAATTTTAAATTGATAACATTATATTATGCCAAAAAATTTAAATCGAAGCGCTTAAAAACTGTTAAGATTGTTGCTATTAGTTTGGTTTCAACCAAAATTATAATGTTGCATATACAGGAATGAATAGGTAAATACTAAATTTACATGATTTTAATTAGTAACACTGACCCACAACCACTCTAGCCTTATATTATATACAATGTAACATACATTTTATAAATTTCCTAATTAATGATTTAAATAAAAAATAACACATAAAGAAATCATGATTTATATTTTAATAGATAAGATAGACTAATAACTAACTAGAGGCTTGCATGCATTTTACGTCTATAAATAAACATGTAAAAAGCACATGTCACAAGTAGAAAGTGGTCGACCAGCCAGTCCAAACGTATTAACCCGCAAGGACAATCCAAAAAGCCAAACCAATTAAAAATCGGGCATATTGTTTACATTTTTTTGGTAAAAATATTCGGTTAACATTTTTGGTTTAAATAAACAGAACCAAGTGCGAAACCTTCTCTTTATGTATCCTTCCAATTTGTATTAGAGAATCACCTGCGTTGACAATCTGCGTTGACAATAAAATAACATTTTATTCGCAATGGAGAATTTCAAAGTAGCCAGCTAGCCATCATCATTCGAAGTAATTACGAAGACATACTATAGGCTTTGAATGTAACACAGGCTAGGCCTGAGACTTTTATCCGAGATCCGGATTCGATCCGAGATCCGCTCCGGATCCGCTCCGAAAATCCGGATATCCGAAGGGGCCGAATCCGGATCCGGATAGTAAAATGTTGGATCCGTCAAAAACAAATCCGGATCCGGATATCTTAATTTTTTAGTCCGGATATCCGGATCTGTAATGGATCCGTAATTTTTATTGATAATTCTTCCAAAAATAGTAATATATATATAAAAAATAATTTTATTTATTATATTTTAATTTTTATAATATTATATAAGTATAGATTTTGTAATAATATACTTAAAATTAACTAAAAACACTATATTAATTTTATTTTTAAATTATTGTTCATATTTATATATATTTTAATATTAATTTTATTTATTTTAAGGATCTTAATCCGGATCCGGATATCCGCCGGATATTACAATTTTTAGGAGGATATCCGACACCCGGATATCCGAGTACCCCGGATCCGGATAAGGATAGTAAAATCATGGATCCGCCGGATAAGGATCCGGATCCGGATACCTTAAAATACCTCGGATATCCGATCCGTTCCAGACCTAACACAGGCTAAATGCAGAACATATGCAGACCATTAGTAATACAGTCTGAACTGCAATTTTTTCTCCATTCAAGTTTTTAGATGCAGAACAAAAGAAAATTATAAAATAAAAAATAATCTGCATGCATAATGAATTTGGTCATTGATTTAATGATCTGCAGGAGAAAAAAAGAAAGACACCAAAAACATGCTGAGGACCAATGAAATTAATTAATTTATTTTTTTGGTTTTTCTTATGTTACCTGTGAATATATTTATTTAATTTGTTTCTTTCAATTTTAAATCAAATACTATATTTTAACTCAAAAGTACATTTAATATATTATTTCAGCTTTTCAGATTTATTATAATTTATTTTAAACAAATTTTATAGGTATATTTTACATATTCTATAAATACTTAATAGAAAATTATGTATATGTAGAGTATATATTCACAATTTTATATAGTTTCTTTATAGTAAATAGATATGAATGTTATTTTTATATAATCTGAGAATATATGCTTATACTAAAGAATTATATACTATTTAGTTAAGAAAATATATATGTTATAGTTATTTTTGTAATTGAAAATAATTAACATAAATAAAATAATATTAATTTTATGGTTGAGGCAAATTATATGAAAAAACAAAAATTAGATACAAAATTTTTATGACTAACATTAGAGAAATGCTCCATATTTTTTTTTTCAATTTCATTGCATTTTATAAATGTAATTTAATTTTTATATAATTTTTAAATTTTATTTGTATTTTTAAAGTATATTATTTATTTATAAGAATTTGTATTTTTGTTTTGAATATTTAACTTACAAATTTAGCTTTTAACAACCGGTCAATTAAGTTAATTTAATAAATTAGTTTAAGCAGGTTGATCTGCATTTGTTCTGCATAATCTATTTGATCTGCATTTGTTCTGCTTGATCTGCATTTTATGTTTGATCTGCATTTTTTTGGTCTGCATACCATTCAAAGCCTATGAAGCACTAATTTTGGACACCAAGTTTTATATAGATTTTCTAAGGCATCTTTTTATACATATAAAAAGCTCATAAGACCATAATTAACTCCGAGTTTTTAGGTGGGGTTCTTAACGTAATTTAAGAACGGGTTCTTAATTTTAACAAAGAAAAAAGTAAGAACCGGTTCTTAAATAAGACATTTAAGAATTGGTTCTTAACTTTTTCTTTGTTAAAGTTAAGAACCGGTTCTTAAATTACGCTAAGAACTCCACTCTAATAACCCCGGGTTAATCATGTTTTAATGTAGTAATATGTACAACTTTATTACATTCTAGGCTAAAGGCTCAAGAAAAATTGACTCTCAATGACACATTATGTATTATCAATTACATGTTAATACATAATAAGTAGAGAGGACACTTTCTCAAGCTCATATATTTAATTTAACCTTAACTAGAGAGCAATTGTATTTGCACGTTTAAAAAAATAAATAATTAAAATATCTAATTTTATTTTTTCTTTTAACTCAAAACTCTTAATTTTTTTAACCTAATGATGATTTAATCTATCATCACCTTCATATCTAACTTTTCTCAAATCTCTTCTTGTTGACTTCTTTATTGAGAACTATCTAGTTTCTTTGTCTCCTCCATCTCACATTGAGAAGCCATTTTTGAGACTGTTGTGTTTTGAAACCCGCCGCATCCCTAACCATAATCTATGTCTCTTCCATCTCACATTGAACCCAAACCCACCGTTTTCGAGACTCATCTGCCTGATTTCACCGACAATCTTCAACATGAAAGGTTCATTTTTTATTCCAAATCTATCTTTTCAATTTGTTCATTTTTCTTCTACATCTGAGTCCTCGATTACTTATATTGAAATTTTCACTACACATCTTTGAGCAGTGATCACAACCAGATTGCGGATCCCCGAACCCCTTGTTCAACATAGAAATCCCAATCCAAAAAATTCTTGCCACCATTATATCCATCCACGCTTCCATTGACCACAACCAGAAAATCCCAGACTCCATCTTCCACAAAACACCAGGTCACATAACTCCTGCCACAATACTCCTTCCGATATGACTCAATCGTCCACAAATCGCTCATCCACATCATACATGTCCATACATCCCCTTCCTAAACATTATGTATGATTTTGTAACATATGTGGTTTCTAGATCTTTTACATTATGGAACATTATGTATGCTTATCAGGTTAAGTTATTTGTTATTTTACCTACCCACAATATCACATTCATACTATATATGTTAAAAACTTTGTACTTTTTATATCCCGACCATAACAGTCACATCCACAACTATAACAATGTATCCCTCACATACATGCCTAATCACCATTTCATGTACATGGCTTTGTAACCACTACATCTTCTTCAATTTGCTTTACCTCAAAACTGCACCGTTTAATTTATTAACATAAGAAAATAAGAAAATAGTTACTTTAAGCGTTCTTCTTTAAAACTAGACAAGGATATTTTAGTCTCTAACTTACCAAACCGTACATAAAAAGTGTGCTAAAACTAAAGAAAAATAAATAACAAAATATTTCTTTGATAAAACTTTAGGAAGGAGAGAGAAAGTCTCTATGCCTTCTCTCTAAAAATCATTTTTCTAGGGTTTCTTTTTTTTTAAGATCCGAATTGCCTCTTTGTCGCCGAGCTTCTTCGGTGGTGTGAGAGGCACCCCACCTCCTTGCCTTTGTCCCCTATGGCTCTTAATCTGTGGTGACGAGTCTCAACTATTGTGAAGTGATGGTTTCTTTGAGATCTCGGTTTTGATAGTGGTGTGGCTATGCAATGAGGTTTTGTGGTTGATCTGAGTGGCTTTGAGGACGAGTCGAGGGATCTCCATTTTCTTCTTTGTTTTATTGCTTCTGGCGGTTTGATTTGTGGTGGTTGAGGCTTTGTTCGGAGGAGTTATGGTGGTCCTGAAGTCGCAGGTTTGGCGTGGTGGTTAGTGGGATCGTGGTGTGGGGTCCTTTAGATGTCTCCTTTGAGAAAATGAACTGCTAGGGGAAGACGGTTCTGAAACTCTTTGGAGTTTTCCCGATGGATAACCTCTTTTGTGGGTCTTTTTCCCCTCTATTGTTGCGTTCTCCGTCTGTAGTCTTTGTAATTCGTAGTGGTCTCTGTGCCGGTGGTGGAGGTCTTGTTCCACTCCGTGCCCCAGTCAGTTGATGATTTTGAGTCGATGCTCTCCTATGCTCTTCTCGGCTCCGGTGGTGGTCATGTGTCACTCGAGTTTCTCTTGCGGCACATTCCTTGGCGGCGTTTTCTATTTTGCTGTCTAAGGTTTGGTGTATCCGGGTCTGTCCGGTTTTCATCCTAGATTGGGTATGATTTAGATTTCGGTTTGATCATTTCTAATTACGGTTGAGTCTCCATACCAAGGCTCAATCCGGCTTAATGGTTAGAGCGGTTTCAATGTAAAAATAAAAAACACAAAAAGATTTAACAGAAAACTTTTTCTCAAAAAATAAAAAAATGTGCTAAAACTATAATGTGTCTTCTTGAAGTGCAAAGAGAAGATAAAATATGTCTTTTAAGTAACCTTCTCAAGGTTCAAACCCCACATTAATGGCTTTTGTAATTTTATTCATATTTATAGGGCATCAATTTTAATATTTGTTTTAGGCAACTCCTTACATGGAGATTGGAAAAATAAAATTAGTTGTTTATTTAACAGAAATTGCATTTAACAACAAAAATAATTAAAATTAACATACTAACCAAAGTCCCATTATCTCTCCTCTTTTATCTTCCTATCTCTTTCTATCTTCTCTAAATTTTTTTTTTTTTTTTTCACAAATAAAGGTTAGTTGTTTATTTAATTTATCTTCTCGTGTTAACAGACAAAAAGACTCAATTATCTGCCAAATTTCTATAAGACCATCAAACAAATCCATAAAGTATTCAAGGCTACAACGAACTGAAATGCGACATAGAGTTGAATTGTCAAAGGATGAACCGTATACCATATCACATTTTTCATATGTACATAACATGGTGGAGCACCTCTCGCCACTTAGTATATTATTTTAAGGAAATGCTACAAAATATGCAATTTGTCAACTTCTAAATTTATGCATGACTAACTTAATAACTTGTAACCAAACAATACCAACCACACATTTAACTAACCACTGAAACGTTTCTTTTTTTTTAACAACTGAAACGTTTCTTTCTTTCGTTCTCTCTCTCTTATCTTGTCATAATTTTTTTGTTTAAAAGAAAAACTACAAAAGAAATATGAATACTTTTCGTAGCCTAATAATCAATTCACTTTTTGTTGCCTTCGAATAATCCCCAAGAACCTTAATGGAGAAACCCTAATCTCATGCTCCGAGATCGTCTGCAACTTCGGCGACCACATGTGTTCTCTCGTTCCCACAAGCTGATCATACTGCTTCTTTAGCTCGGGAGAATTACAAATCTCACTGCTTTCACCACACGACTCCATTATTACCTCTCCTTTGCTGCACATGTTTCTGTTCTTACATATAAGACTCATGATAAAAACAGGAGAAACTTTAATCAAAATCTTCCCGTTTATTCCCTTAGAATACTCGAACGGTGGTGGACTCAACGGGGCGGTGAAATTGATCAAAGTTGGTGGATTAGTAGACCGAACGTTTTCATCAAGATTAGAGTTGAAGATGGAGAGACACGAAGTGGTTAAGATTCTATAGGCGAAACGTTCGATGGGTAAGACGAAGTAGGTTTGACCTGGGAGTAGATAGTCGTCCATGGCTAGAGCTGGAACAGGACGGCCGATGAAGAATGAATCTGCATGGCACACGATTTGATCGGGAAACTCAAACATGATTTCCCCCGCAACGTGTTTCTTGGAGTCACATAGGGTTTTGGTGGATCCTTGCTCAAAGAAAACTAGCGTTACAATTGCTTGGCATCTACGGATGATAGGAAAACAAGATTTGATGAGAGATTTTCCCATTTTTTTCTGCAGAGAGAGAGAGAGATTTGTATTCAAGCTGGAAAGTTATGAATTGTCGTATTAAGAGGAATATATGGTTTATAGAGGTAGGGATTAGTTTTTATGGTCTTTGTGTTTTGTTTTGTAGTAGTTTAAAAGGCAACCCACTTGAAGGAGAGTTGACTTTTGAGTGGTCAAACACTCTAAGATTTGCTTCTAAATATGATTTGATCATGTCGGTTCTTTGGTCAATCCTCTCGGCTTTGAATCTTTGATCCTCTCTCTCTCTTCGTTTGAGGTTTATAATATTTAATAATGTATCTTCTGGCACTTTTTTTTGTTTTTATTCTTCCAGCTAAATTTTGTATTTTATAGTATTTTAATTTATTGTAAAAACTAGTTAGAAAATAATCCAATTAGAGAATTAGAAAATAATCTAACAAAAAATTACAATTAATTAATTAATATTAACTAATAATTATAAATTTTGTGACAAAACTATATTTACTAAAATGAAAGAACGGTTATTTCGAAAAAGTATTTTAGTTTTGATCTGATAAAGATATTACACAAGAGACAGTGACAGAGATAAATAAGGGCATCATTATTTCTGGTTTTTTAATTTGGATTTTAACTCATGATTTCATATTTTTTTTTTAAATATTTTTCGATTAAGAGATGATTCTTTTATCTCTTATACAAAGCTAAGAACTCTGGTTAAAAGACCGGAGATAATGATGACATAATGTGAGAGGGCTGGGCAGTTGCCCCAATAATTTTTTTTACTTCAATACATATTATTGAGTAAAATAGTTTTTTCCCCATATCAAATATCCTACCTGCCCCCATTACTTTTTTTCTTTGCTCGGTTTTCTTTTTTTAATCAATTTTTGTGTATCTAGCTAGATTTACTTGTTTTCTTTGTTTAAAGAGATCATTTACATAATTTATTTATACATTATCAATAAGTGTTGATACATACGGACCCATATGATATTTTAGTGTATCTAAAAGACTCACACTAACAAATTTTGTTTTTTATATCTCTGTAGAAAGATTATAAATTTTCAATTCTACTCTTCAAATAAATTGAAACAATTAAATTTATAAAATACCTTTTTGCAAAACTAATTGTGTTTTAAGTGATATACTAACAATTATTTTTATATTACCAATTTTTTACAAGAAGAATTTATTTTTTTTTGTCATTTTTATCAATAGTTTTAAATTATTAAATTTAAAATATTATCTTACTATTAAAATATTATGAAATTTAATAATAAAATAGCGTATAGCCAGACGATATAAGTATCTAATTATTTTTTTGAACAGTCGAGTCTGACTAGTACCGATAATTAAGTTCTTGTGAATTAGTTGGTTGAGTCATGATCCATCTAATATACCAAGTTAAAAAATAATAAAAAAATATGTTACCTTTTAATTTTGTCCTCAATAAAAATAAAATCTGGCTCCGTCATGTCATAGAGTCGTGGAAGTGGTTACACAAAAATTGATAAGAAATAGTAATCTTTTTTAATATGTTACTTCCTCCGTTTTATTATATAAGTAATTTTAGATAAAAGTATAAAAATTAAAAATGTTATTAATTTTAGAAAAATTATTAAATATATAAATTATATATAACTTAATCAATCATAAATTAGTTTATTTACTTTGATTGGTTACACTCTGTCTAATAAAATTAAAAGTTATCTAGAAATATAAAAATTATTTATATTTTGAAATAAAAAAATCTAAAACTACTTACAATATGAAACAGAGGGAGTATATTACTATTGATTACAACACGTTGATCTCATGACTTATTTCGTGACGACTGTACCGAAAGGATGTATTATGTAATGGTCCAGATACATACTCCCCCTTATCTAAGTTTTACATTTTCTTTGTTCATATTTCATATTATCCATAATCACCGACTCCAAAAATTTGGTTTGATATATTTAACCTTTTTAGAAACTTTAAATTTGATAATTTTGTGCACAAAAAGAAAAGAAAAGATAATTCACATATCCCTTTTGCATTTTCACTCTAAAGGAAACAACTTGAACGAGCGAGGGTTATTTGTTTTTATTTTTTTGGCTCAACGAGCGAGGATTATCTTATGGTTTCATAAGGGTTAAAAGTAATAAAACTTGTATCTCATATTCTCGTTATATCATACTAGGTCCGTGTCTGTGCTACACGAATTATGTAGTTATACGAATTAGTTATAAGTTATTTTTATTTTAATATAAATATAAGATATCACTTAGTTATTTTGTCCTAAAAACCTACAATTAAAATTTGGTGATTAAATAAACAAATGTATCAAAAATCATGACTGCATGGACAAAATATTCTTAGAAAATAAACAAATTTTAACTGGACAAAAACTTAAAAATCATAGGTATTCACAAACTTAGAATAAATTGTACATTCAAACTCAATATTTAATTTACTTCATTTATGTTATTGGTTCAGTATTTATTTATTTATTTATTTAACATATTTTGAGATTTATCTAATTTTTATTAACCATGTTTTGCAAAGTATCCTAATCACATGTGTCTCATAATTTTTGTCTAGGATTTGTGTTTTTTCTTGATTTTGATTGGTAAAGATTATTCTGTCTACACAATTTTATAATATTGCACGCTTGAGTTAGAGATGACAAATTTGATTAATTCTTAAAAAATGAGAGGAAACAAAAAGTTGTACATGGATGAATGAGAATTGGAAAGAACAAAAAAAGCATCATGTGTTGCCTGAATGTGGTTAATCCTTATATTAAAATAACCAAGAAAGTGATGTTCAGTGTAAAGTTATAAAAACGCTCCATCAAATACTAAAGTGTAAATGATTACCATTGGGTTCTAAGCTCTTTAACAACTCGGTTTGCCTAATCCACAAATACAAAACACATAAAAGCATAACTCTTGCTCTTTTTTGTATGTGGATTTTTCATAATCCTAAATTTGGTCACTTCTCCCAGAGACGAAATCTTCCTCCCTAATACCTTTGTCTAAGCTTCCAACAAATATTTCTATTTCTTCATGCTTATGTCTATCATAAAGAACATTATGATGCTCTTCTTACACATCAACAACTTCTCCAAACTTGACTTCTTCATAAGCATGCACTCAATTTCCTCAGACCATCTCCAATATCATCAGCAAACTCACCTGTATTTTTCTCTGCCTCAGTTTACTCCTCCAGTTCTTTGTTCTACTGATTTACCAACTCATGATCCTCTTGTTTCAATTATCTCTCTTCAAACTCCTCCCCAACATATTCATCAGCATCATACTCTAGTTCATTGTCATCTAAATCCAATTTTTCATTTTTTCTAAAATCATCTCCACAATCCTTTACTTCAGTCTCCTCAGCGAGTAAAACATATAGACAATTCAAGGTATTGCAAAGTTAATCCACAGAGAAAATAAAACACCATAAGATATGTATATATCTTCTAGAGAAGTAAGATAAGTTAGCCCTAAAAACTAAAGTCACCATCCAGTCAAATATAAACATTTTATGGTCATATATTATGTAAGGAATAAGTCTCAAACTTTGACCAAAACAAAACCTAAATCCATCAAAACAATGAAGGAATACGCATACTGATCCATTATAGACTGATCAGTTGCATTCTCAACATATCTTTACTCACTCCCATAACCCTGTCTCCCTTCAACAATGAACCAATGTTCACCATCAATGTATCTCCTTCGACTATTTCTAACACTCTGATTTGCTTCTCTATTTCCTTTGTCATCACTCCAATCAGACACACGGGAACCTTGAATGTACAGCAGCAGTGTATACCGTGTTTCTTTGATAAGCCTTCTCATTGGTAATCTGATTGAACCATCTCTTTGTAGCCTTAAGGCATATGCTTTCTATAAGTTGGTGAGATTAGTTGTCATAAACCATAATTTTGGCATCAAAGAATAATTCTGGAACTAAAGCTTTCAGGCTTATGCATGTAAGTACAAAGAGAAAAGTAAATAAGAGAGTAGAATATATATATATATATATATATATATATATATATATATATATATATATATATATATATATATATATCTTAGCCTCCCAATCTCTTATCAAGCAGCTGCTAAGGCAAATCTCTCTTTACCATCAAGTGATGTTGACGTCTATAAAAGAACACAAAGAATTTTATATCTTACACCTAAAATTTACTTTCTCAAAAAAATGAAGCAGTCAAAGGTGCTTGCAATCCACACGAAGACAATTCATGATACTTGAAAGTGTCAACAATTTCCTTATCTTCACTCAAAGACTCACAAGGAGCACCAACTTCAACATTAATTGACATCATACCTTCTACATCCTATACAACAAAAAAGAATCCAAATATAATAAAAAACATAAAGTGATACCATATAAAAGTTGTACCTGCTCAGCAACCATGCGGCTAAGTTGTGCATCATTTTCCTGAGGAAAATAGCAAAAAAAAAACATACCAGTTAGGTTATTACATTTCCGGCCGAATTCAGCGTAAATGATCATGATAGCATACATGTTGACGTGCGATGCAATCTGCCAATATTGAAGAAGTAGATTGCAAAAGCTCGGGTAAGGGCAAGAGCTTGCTTGAATACGAAGATCTTCTACCATCATCTTTGCTAGATCACCTTATTTGACAACTCTGATCCTAAATCATAGCTCCGTCTCTGCAAAAACAGAAAACATTAAATATCCCAATGATAATAAGAATCAAGAGATCTGAAACAAAAATGTAAAGGTAAAATGGACGAAACCTAGAGAGAAAATTTCTGAGAGCCAAAATTAAGAGACTCCCTTCGTTGTTCTCTATCTTCCCAAGCTTGTTTTTGTAGATCATTGAAAATATTAGAAGCATATATAAACTATAAATTTTGTTAAGGGCCAAAATGCAGAGAGTGGGGAGTTTTATTAGAGGTGTTAGGTTGAATTACCTTTTCATCAAAAAGTAGGAGTACGATTCCCATGATTTTGCCATCTCTCTTGAGCTAGAGAAGCCTTCCGACACCATTTCTGGAAGTCCGACAGAGAAGCGGATTGAATTATTGGAGAAATGTCATTTGAGGATGTAACGCTACCGCTTAAGGTTCTAATGGAAACCACTGTAGGAAAGAGCTAGAAGCCTACCTTTGAAAGTGGAAAGGAACGTTCATTCTGGTGTGAAATCATTCGAGAATTTATAATGGAAACCAATTTCTGATTTCTGACAAATAAAGAATTAGCGTGTTCATTGCATAAACTGAAAACAATTACATCGATTAATGGAATACAAAAGCTAGACATCACAATTTATGGACTATATATCTTTATTTAAAAAAAAAAAGAAAAGTTACGTGAAAGTAGACAATGAGTCAGAAATATTTATTTTTGGTTGCTACCATCATTTTTTTTTTTTGTAAAATGACATGGAACTTTAAAATAGTTTGATTGGTTGATTTTTTTGCTGAGATGGACACTCTCAAAACACTTCCTCAATAAGAATCAAGAGATCTGAAACAAAAATGTAAAGGTAAAATGGACGCAACCTAGAGAGAAAATTTATGAGAGCCACAACTGAGAGGCTTCCTTCGTTGTTCTCTATCTTCCCAAACTGGTTTTTGTAGATCATTGAAAATATTAGAAGCATATATAAACTTGAAGTTTTGTTAAAGACCAAAATGCAAAGAGTGGGGAGTTTTATTAGAGGCGTTAGGTTGAACTACCTTTTCATCAAAAAGTTGGAGTACGATTTCCATGATTTTGCCATCTTTCTTGAGCTAGAGAAACCTTCCGGCGCCGTTTTCAGAAGTCCGGCGGAGATGCGGATTGAATTGTTGGAGAAATGCCATTTGAGGATGTAGCACTGCCGCTTAAGTTTCTAACAGAAACCACTGCAGGAAGGAGCTAGAGGCCTAACATCGGAAGTGGAAGGAAACGTTCATTCTGGTGTGAAATCATTCTAGAATTTATAATGGAACTAATTTCTGATTGTGGCAGCTGAAGAATTGGTGTGTTCATCACATAAACTGAAAACAATTAAATTGACCAATGGAATCCAAAAGGTAGATATCACACTTTATGGAACAAATATCTTTATTAAAAAAAGAAAAGTTACGTAAAAGTAATGATGAGTCAGAAACATTTATCTTTGGTTGCTACCATCAGTTTTTTAAATGACATGGAACTTTAAAATAGTTTGATTGGTTGATTTTTAAGTTGAGGTGGACACTCTCAAAACACTCCTTCAATCTTTTTTTATATATTGAGATTTTTCATTTCAAACCAGAGAACCCATATTTGATTAAATGGAGAAAGAAGTGAGAGCTTTTATCTTGGTTTATAATTTGAATTTAATTTACTATTGTGTTTTTTAGTTTTTTTTGGGAAAATTGCCAAAACCAATCTAAAACTTGAATTCAAATGCAAAAGTGTACTCAATTCCACAAAAAATGCCAAAACCAACCTAAGTCTTCTCGAAAGTAGGTTAATTTTGCAATTGACCAAATTGTGTCAGAAATTTGACTTTCTGCAGGAAGTCTTCCGACAAAGGACTTCCAAAAAAGTCTTCTCACTGTTGGTGAAAGTCTACTTAGATTACTTTTACAATTAAAAACTAAAACTTAAATATATAATTTTAATTAGAAGATTTCCAGGAAATCTTCCGTTTGAAGACTTCCTGGAAATCTTCTGTCATAACCAAATATTTGACCAAAATCACAAAAAATAAAGCTAGAAGACTTACAGGGAAATCTTCTACTTAAAAATTAAATATTTAAGTTTTAATTCTCAATTGCAAAAGTAACCCAAGAAAACTTTCACCGACAGTGAGAAGACTCCCACCAACAATTGAGAAGACTTAAATAAACTCTTCCGACAGAAGACTTCCTGGAAGTCTTCTATAGAAAGTCAAATTTCTGACACAATTTGGTCAATTGCAAAATTAACTTATTTTTCGAGAAAACTTACATGGAAGTATTCTCACTTTTTTTTTGTTAACAAAGAAAAGTTGGAAGACTTTTAGAAAGTCTTCCCTAAAAAAACATACATAAAGCCAATTGCAAAACTAACCTATACATGGAAGAGACTTCCATGGAAGTCTTCTCGGTGGAGAAGACTTTCAGTTTAGTCTTCTCCACGAACCAGATCTGAAAAAATTAAAAATTCTTCTTAAATTTGTTGAGATTCATGTTTAACTTCTCCAAGTACATATCATTTCTTAGTGAAAGTTACATACTCGTTCTTGACCAAGAATCATGAACTTTAGTAACATTAATAAGTTTCTAAATTTTGAAATCAAAAAGTTGAGATTTTAGGAAGGAATAAGAGAGGAAGTGAAAGGAAAAAAGTTTGTGTGTGTAAGAAATAAGAATATAAAGATGTAGATGTTGATTTTAGAAGCATTAAAAGCTTCAAATTGGTTGTTCATGGTGGTTGGTGTATTGAAGCCAATGACAATATTGTAAATACTTGATGAAGATGAGGATAATATGGTAATACAATCATTTTCGGAAGAAAAAAAAGTAATTGCATTTTCGTGAATTATCAAAACTTCTAGAGTGAAAAAGAAAAGTGAAAGTTTCAAAAAAATTATGGGTTAGTTTTGCAATTGACTTTAAGTTTTGAGTCATTTTTTGTCAACTTTAAATTTTATAAAAGTCACAAAGGCTAAAAAGGAGTACAATCTAGGATATCCACGTTATACACACGTGTTAACTAAAGATTAAAGATACAACACGTGGCTAAGTGATAACATGCAAATCAGAAATTGTAACTCCGCCTCCGGCAATCATGAACCATCGTTGCAGAAGCTTCATCTTCGCTGCCACAAAACTGCATCTTCTTCAATTTGCACTCCTCTAACTCCATCTTCCGCCCCATCCTTTGTATGTATTAAGCATCTCAACCTCTATCAGATGATAAATCTGGGAACTCTTGATTGATTGGAGAAGCGACTTTTTGTCGGACCATCTTCAAGCTAGAGGGGATGCCGGCTTTACTAAATCTCCATATATTCAGTCAAGACTGAGTCCGTAACCATTGCTTCCTTTCCATTGAGATACTTTACCCATAAGCCATCTATCGGTTTTCACAAGTATGAGAGTAAAGATTGACTCTCGTTTGAGAGGATTAGGTGCAAGTCTGTGAAGAAAAAGAAATCTCAACACATAACAAATACTCTCTCCTTTTCATATTACTTGTCGTTTGAGGTTTATGCACACATATTAATAAAACATATGATTTTGTATATTTCCAAAATAAAAACACAATTACCTATACATTTACCTATATTTCAACCAATAGAAAAATAAAATAAAAAATCTTATTAATGAGTTTTGCATTGAAACTCTAAAACGACACTTATTTTAAAACAAAAAATTTTCCCTACAACGACAACTAATATGAAACGGAAGGAGTAGAATCTAACAGTTCGTTGCGAAAGAGGAAATCATAAACTTTGTTTCACTCAAAACAAATCAGAGAAAGATTAAAACATGAAGAAAAAGCCCCAATTTATCTTGAAATACACTTCAAAATCGTCTATGCAAAAGAGAGAATCGCCTAACGAAGACTAAGTTCGATCAAGAGATTGAAATATACACATCAAAAAAACTAAAATCTCTTTTCCTCTGAAAGATATGAAATTGGTAAGAGGGAGAGAGAAGCTATCTCTCTCTTCTTTTAGTTTCTAAATTCATAAAACATCAAATATATATCATCTTGACCAATGAGAAAACTATACTGATATATTCTAAAACGGGCCTAAAAAATTCAACTGAAAGAATGGCATAGGGTATGTGCCCAAAATAATTATAGTTTAATGACACGAACCTAATTCAAACACACATAAATCCATTATTATACACATCAAAACACATGTTATAAATTCTGGATAATTTTTACTTTTCAGTATATATTTGTTAACATTCTATAGTTTATATAAGAAAAGTTCTTATAAAATAGGTCAATTTTCTCAAATAGCACTATTTTAAGTTTTTGTCACAAAATAACACTAAAAAGAGGCAATTCTCTTAAATAACCCTTTTTAAGTTTTTGTCACAAAAAGCCTTAGAAAAATAAAATGACCAAAATAACATTTTTTTTTTTTGAAAATTTCAATTTTTTTATTTTTATTTTTGAAATTTGAAACCCTACCCCCAAATCCACTCATTAACTCTAAACCCTAAAGTTTAAATTAGTTAACCCTAAGGTATAAATGTATATTTTAAAAAAAATTAGCTTCTAAAAAACCTATTTTGGTCATTTTCTTCCTTAAGAGCTATTTCTTTGAAGAACAAACTACAAGAGGCTATCTAAGGGAATTTCTCAAAGAAAATAACCAAAATAGTTTCTTTTTATGTTGAAAAATTTAATATTTTATTTTTATTTTTTAAAACTTGAAACCCTAACCACACAACCCCACCGCTTAACTCTAAATTCTAAGCCTAAAATAGTTAATCCTAGAGATATAAATGTATATTTATTTTTTAATAAAACATTTTTTTTTCTTGTTTGCTATTTTTATGAAATTTTCTTTAGGACTATTTATAGATATTTCTCTATAAAATATCATCACATGTCAGTTTATTATACTAATATAGGTCATTATTTGAAGACACACAAAATGAACTAACTATTATATGTTGAAAAATCATCGACTGAATAACACAAATTCCTACTAAAATTTCAAAAATATTTGTGTATAATAGTTTTATATAATCTAATGTTAAATAGTAGTATGAGTTAGTCTTCTTAACACAAGTTAAATGATTGACTAGACCCTTAAGCAAATTAAAAAAAAAAGAAAAGCAAAAAAGAGTGATTTGTTTCTCTCTTTCTCGCTAGAAAAGTGCGGAAGAGAAGAAGAAGGAGAAGAAGATCATCGTCCTCCTCTGCCAATAGATTCGCTCCCTCCGAATACTTCCTCGCTTTTCCCTCTCGGGTCTGCAAGCACCTACAAAAAGAGCTCTGATCTCTCTTGCTGGAACGGCGTCGTTCTGCCTTTTGCTATTTCGGAGAAATCTATCACTCGAGCTGAACAACGTTGCTAGAGCTGCTTCCGATCATCGATATGAATCCAGTGAATGTAGATTAGTCTTGGAAATTTGAGTAAGATTCTGTTTATGTCGAGAAACGGAAGGATGGCGTCGGATCTTAGCA